>MU160686.1:2972-14410 GCA_015888305.1 Antheraea pernyi | reverse complement strand
ACGAGCTTTACGTCGATTTCTATAAAAAAATAATAATAATAATAATCTCATATTGATATAGTGATTGCTGAAAGTGATTGCTGAACCAATAACGATGTTGCAGTCGGTAAGAGGAAGCTTGCTAGGTAGCAAGGATTCCATGTTGCGCCTGCCAGAACACTATTTTATATTTCGCGTACCACTGCGGGGAGACGCACGATCGTTAGATTGAGTTATTAGGCTTCGGCCAGAAACCATGTTTTGAACATGCGAGGACACACCGAATAACAGCCATAACCGTTAATGTTATCCGAACGTGTTGTGTTCCTGCAAGAGTTCCTATCATCCTATCTGCTCCTGCGACTGCCAAGCGACTTAACCGTCCATTCTCAGAAACCGTCCATTCTCAGAAGTCTCTCCAGACGCAATTTACACGTAAATTGACTGGCATATCACAAATTCGCGGTAAACGCACGCTCACACTTAGGACAGGTCAACACACCGTTACTATAAGGTCAACACACATATGGTGAAATCCTAGTGATTCGCTTCTGCGGGTCGCGTTTCGGGATCAGCCTGTGCATATCCAGCTTGTTGCAGACCGGCATGACAGCGGCGACCGGCGATGGATAGTGTATCACTCGGTGGTCGTCATTGTTTTTGGATTGTACTGTGCTTGCCATCAGGCATAGTGCAGTCATTTGGCCGTGCAACAATAATAAAAATAAAAATTGTTGATCGTAGTCGCATCTTATGTTAAATACAGTCTAATATGATGAACACGCTAAATCTAGAAGCGACTGGCTATCAAATGCAATTGCTGGAATACACTTTAAGATGTTTGGAAATAGATTTTTAACTTGGATGTAGCCTAGTGAGGTGGGTTTAGAAAACTACCATGCTATGACTTCATCACTATAACCCTCGCCCGAAATCTCCGTTTTTTTTTTTTTTTTTTTATTGTAACACGGCTAAATGACTGCATGCAATGCCTGGTGATAAGCACAGTATAATCTAAAAGTAATGGCGACCCCCGAGTGACACACTGTCATGCCGGTCTGCGAAAATCTGGATATGCACAGGCTGATCCCGAAACGCGACTCGCAGAAGCGAATCACTATGGCGGACTTTTTCGCCATATACATGGTGGTTGCAACCCAGTCAGGCTGTAAAACCCTACCACCCCGGTTTATTACTGGAAATCGATCCTACATGATATATACTATACTGAACATGGTCCCATTAGGCTATTCATTTATAAAAGAAAATATTTTTCCTTAATACTTTCCACTCCTTCGAAATGTTAACGAGTAACGGGAAACATTTTAATAGAAATTGTATTTTTCCAGGTAAATTTCAGTTCCTCGAATTTAACACAACCCACAGTAAGTATTTATACGTTTAATAAAATAATTATACATGTAGATACTCATTACGTTACGCGGTTTTACTCGTGTTTTCTTTTTTGAAATTTTCAACTACTATCGAAGCAACTAAGTAATTTTAAATATATGTCATATGATGCACAACTGTAGACAGACGTCAACGCGCGTGAGTCACTCATCATACCTTGGTGACATAAGCGTTCAAAGTTCGGCTCTTCTCGGGAAATCTCGGTTCTCACCGAGCGGCTAACCTGACTTCGCCTCCAATATCCATTGCCATACAGTCCGCCCACATTTTAATTTTAATTGGGGCCTAAATTTTACATGATTGCTTTGCTCTTAATGTTTGACGCATGGTGTTAGCTAGCTTATAACCTTTCTCAATAAAGAGAGTATAAAACCGCAAAAGGAATTGTTCTAATCGTTGTAGTAGTTGCAAAGATTAGCGCGTTCAAACAAACATGCAAACATATTTATGACAAAAATATAAATTTCTAAATTTAGTATAAATTATAAACGTATTACTTGGAACTTTGCAAGCATAATTTACTCATCAAATAACCAACGATATTGGCATAAAATCACACCATCGCGTCGTACAATTTCAAACGGCATCCAAATGAAACGAACGCCAATATCCTGTACAAAATGACGAGTCAACGGCCCTGTGACAACGATAATAGACATTTCCAACTGGAAAAATATAATTTAAAAATGTCCAAAACGCGCTGGCATCAATTTCGTTGTACGGAGTACGTTCGGAAATAGCATTTCAAAGGACGAAACAGATTGACAGGTGCAAAATTAAACTTTATTATATTGCGTACATTAATTTAATATTACGCCGAGGACAAAGATCGGACGGCACCGGCTTTGATTGCCCCGAAACAACGGTGTTTATTAATTTTTAGTAGAAAAGCGAATGAAACAATGGAACGGGTGCGTTGAGGCGGCTTCTGATAAAGTATGACAATAACTATGATTAATTTAAAATCACCACCCGCCGAGGCAAAGGCTGTCTATTCTACTTGAGACATTAATGTGTTTCGCTATTTCATTAAGCCTTAGTTTGGGTTTTTGTATATCATGTGTACTTGGATTAGCAAGACACTTTACCGTTATGTATATTGTTAGTGATATACTGTTAAAAAAATATTGATTCAATCATTGAGGCTTCGACAAAACTATGAAACCATGACTACATCCTTGAAATTATACGAGCCTGGTAGATAGAATTTGGAATATAAAAGAAAATCGCTATCTGCGTTTGTGTATCTTCTTTTGTTTATTCTTTATTAGTTTTACTATAATCTTATGTGATATAGTCTAAGATAGTAAATGCGCTAAATCTATAGAGGGACTGGCTCTCGGTCTGTGTCGGCACACATCAACAGGTGCTTCGAGACAAATTTTGAATTCGAGAATTGTAGCTAGCTTTTTTTATATCATAGGAGGCAAACGGACAGGTGGGTCACCTGATGTGTGTGTAAGTGTAAGTGATCACCACCGTCCATAGACACTTGCAACACTAGGGGAGTCGCAAGTGTGTTGCCAACCTTTCTTGGAGGAGAGGGGGAGTAAAGGGAGGGGCACGCACTGTTACTTCACGTCGGTGTTCCTGTCAGAGTGTGTTACTACCCCGGGCGAGGGGACCTATTCATCCTGAAACCAGTAATAGCTTTAGGGTAGCTCTAACACATAAGCTAGCTAGACGGGCTTAGATGAACCTCTACTACTATTCTATGATTCCGATTACTATGTTTTCCTACACCGAATGTTCGGCGATAATCGCGGTGTCCGATGGTGCAAAAACTGAACCATTATCATATTTTGTGTTGTGGCAAAAGTATTACTACATACGACAGTAATTTAGGGAGAAAGATACACATTAAGTGTATAGTGCAAAAACTGAACCATTATCATATTTTGTGTTGTGGCAAAAGTATTACTACATACGACAGTAATTTAGGGAGAAAGATACACATTAAGTGTATATTTAACATTCCTCGTCACTCCCAAAAACTGGACCATAGCATTTAATTCAATTACGTGTATCAGTTGAACATAGCTGTATTCCTTAATTTTGATCCCTTACTAAAATAAAACAAAGGAATAAAAAATAAAAATCCGATTTTCTATTCAAATTGCCGCGTCGATTTATATAATTATGTACATATAGACAAGTCGATTATTTCATCTTCATTTTTAGTTTTATTTCACTAGCTAAAACTAATAGTAGAAAGAAAGGATCGTACGCTATTTTTATATTTGCAAACCTCTATCGGTTACTTCACATGTGTTAATCCTGTAATATATCCATGATTAATTTTAAGAAACTGAACTCATCTCCAAGTTTGTATCACAATAATAAAATAATGCTTCTAAACATAGAAGTATGATCAAGAGATATAATATGAATTGTATATGTTACCGTTAAAACTGGAAAGCCCCTAATGTACACACTATCTAGCTTACTTTTATAAAAACAGATTTGCTCAGTTAAGGTCAATATTTATTCTCAATTGCTCGCTGGTCACTACTCGACCAAGATAGAAACCTACCTTAGTACTTTAACACTCACCGGTGTATATTCAAATAAATGGAACGAGAAATAAAGCAATTTTCCGTACCTTGAAGGATTATCCTAATTAATCTTATTTTCAAGATAATCTGTAGAATAACTGATTTTGCTCTTTAGCGGTAACGTATATATTTTATTAATAGCGTAATTATTATTATGATATGTTTTTTTTTTATATTTATTTAGAGCTAATGTAGTGAATATGTAGTAATGTTTGTAATTTTTTTACATATATTATAGCTTTTATTCGTCTTCATTAAAATTAATTATCATTTTAGAGAGATTACTTGGTATATGTAATTCATCAGTATTTAAAAGTATGATAAATTGTTTAATTCCGAATTAGGATTTAATTAAAGCACGTAAAATTATTGTAAGTTATTAAAAATAATTGTTGTTAATTATGATGTATAATAATAGTTCAAATAAACTTACTTTATATGTATACTAGCTTTTTTCCGCGGCTTCGCTCACATGAATGTAAATTTGATCCTTCGGGTACAACACATTCTCTCTGAATGAAACGTGTGTGTTTGCATTCATGCATCAATGTCACAATTTTTTTATTGAAACCAAATTTACGTGTTTTTTTTTATTTATTTAAGACATTTCGTAATACAATTTGCAGAAAACCGAAAAAAGAACAAATCTTACGGGACAAATACTTTTCGAATGATATAAGTCGCATTTAATCTCGAATTCGAGATAGCACGCGGCAGACAAGTTGACATTTCCACTTACATGATTACTTCTCTTTTATTATAAATTCATGCTCCAGATTGGATTTGACTGAGAAGGATTTCGTGTCTCATATATTTTCGTCTCAAAACTGGTTTCATAAAATAAATTTTAATTAAACAGTTATAAGAAACCAGCTTAATATTGAGTAACGCTCTGAGGGTTTCGTACTACTACACTTTTATACAAATATCCATTCTATAAGGTATTTCACGTCAAGCGGACAACCAGTTAAAAAAATCTAATTTAGAATTCGACAAACAAATTAAAAACTTCATCTTTTTAACTATAAGAAACAATACTCTTAAGTTTTTTTTACAAATTAATTAATACAGATATGAAGCATTCAAAAAATCTGACTTAATTCTTAGTAAATTTTTAAAAGCTCATAGCTCAGTAATAAAACATCATACAGAAAAAAAATTATATGTACACATCCACGTCTACTAGAAGTATAACTGATCAGAGTATAAACAAAATTTACGACCTCATTTTTTTTTTTGGACGTCCGCTTGTCCTGAAATGCCCCCTATATTATTTGCTTAGGTTGTATAACGTTTCTAAAAGATAGGCATTGAGAATTACTTATTATTAAGTGCTTCGGCGTTTGAAAAAAAAAATTCCGTATTTTGATATAATACATAGAGTTTACTCAACATTTATAATATAAAAAAATATCTCGAAAAAGACTCGGGTAATAAACACAATAAGTAATATAAAAAACCTCTTAAAGACGTTTCTTTAAGACTGAACATAAAAAAACACATCAAAGTTTAAAACACATTCGCTTCTAAAATAGTTTAAACACAACCATAATCTCTCTCGTATCAAAACGAATTCATGCTGTTCTCATTACCGCAAGGAAAATATAGACAGTGATAGCCCGATTGCGAAAAAAGATACAAAAAGAGCCCTCCTGTCAATCTTCGTAAATAACATCACTAAAAATATATTCTTTAAGCTAAGGTATTAAAGTGCAATATTGTTTGAAGTTTAATTTCGAAAAGAGAAATTTGTATCCGTCAATGCAACAGTCATGGCCAATTTAAAGGAGCGGACGATGTACAAATGTACTAAAAATAAAATAACAGTAGCGTTAGAATAGTCCAGAAGTTGACGTCTCTCTAAACACGTTTTTTAAACGTTGTAAATAGTTGTTATTTGTTACTTTCCCACAAGATATTTTAAGTCTTACTCCATTCCAAATTCATACTAACTGAGGCCCCTGACTTTGTTCTCATGAAAATAGAATTTGTCGTTGCATGTGTATTATGTGTTTTACCCGAAATTATAGTGAGATATATTTCGTTCAAATTGTTGTTTATGTCCTAACCCTTAAAGTTGTTTTACGGATTTTAAATCACTTATGTAAAATTTTACTATCCCTGCCTTCATGGAATAGGAATACTTTGGAAACAATTTAATGATAGATAAAAAATGAGATCGATTCAGCCGTATCGAAAAACAGGCAGAATAACGTGAAACATTTGAAATTTGTTTATAGTTTATATGTATAAATGAAAAAACAAGTGTGTACTTCGACGGATGAGAGAAATCTTTAGCGTGAATTTAAAAAGGCAATCTTTTTACATGTATTAACCATAAACGCTTGAATAAATTACATATATTAAATTGTATAAAAGAATATTTGTATTTAAACAAATCTATATAAATGAAAATAATTCGTAAAATATGTTGCTAAGCGCAAAACTCGAAGACGGCTGGTCCAATTTGTTTAATTTTTATTTTTATTTATTCCTTGAACTCTGAGGAATTGGAAAAATTGCAGGGAAAACCCAAATATCAGTTTTGCTATTAACTTGAACGCATCTATAATTACAATGCTTTTTTTTTTCATTTTTGAGTTTACGTATGTAATATTACTGCATTTTGCTTTAAAAATTTCGCTTTCTCAGTTTGTATTCCGCAAAAACGGACAGTAGGGTAGCATAGCAAAATGTTCCATATGTTAATATGTACCTACTAAAACGAAGACTAAGAAAAGAAAATCCGTTTGTCTTTTAACTTCATGGTGGGGTACATCGTCACGCGCCACTTCCGTTGTAATGTAAGAATTCTGTCTCAACGATTTCCCATGATCCACCGAAAGAATGTATAATTTTTTTTAATAAACAATATTATACAGTATAATAAAAGAAAAAGTCAAGCCAGTCATAATATGAGGACTACCGTCGACAGAAGAAAAAAATCAAAACAACGGTGTGTTCTTTTTTGAATATTTAAATCAATTGTATAGTCCGCGTCAAACTGTTTAATCGCTCTGAAGTATATGTGCAGAACACAAATCTAGGTATCAGAGGGACGCAGAAGTCGCAGAAAGGGAAGCAGGCTCACCCGCGCACGTACCTTGCCCATATTGCACCCACGTTGACACATGTCTGCTGTCTTTACTAGTTGCAGGACAGTCGCAATCAGAATAGTTTTGTTGTTGTTAATTACGTGTTATTGCCATTGTCGTTCTTTACTTTTTCTAGTTTAAATTTGTTATTATTAGAAGACCCATTCACCAAAAAATGATGTTTCTATGAAGGGCGTCGTTTATTACAAATTATTTATTTATTATGAATATATTTTATTTACAATAACACATATGATAGAAACAAATACGGTATAAGCGGGATCATTCAATGAAGGTACGCGATCACCCAAAACTCACAAAAAAATGTTATTTGGATTTAATTATAATTGACAAATACATGATGTGGCGAACTGTTAATATTCTAGCTTTGTCTATTATTCGATTGCTACTATTTTTCCATTTCTAGTTTTTACAGTTGTTTTATTACCTTAGTTATGATTCAATTTTTATTATTTGTTTATTTTTATCTCTAATTTTTGCAAATATTCTAAATGTATAACATTGAAACAAAGATTAATAAACGTTAATGTTAAATTCCTATAACAATATTTTGATTTTATTTTGTATTAACTTCTTGACTGTACTATGCGCAAAGCAGAATTCAAAGCTATATTCAGAGCGGCCAAAACATTTGACTCGGACTATAGTCTGAAGTATTTAAATGTCATAATTTGTAATTTGATATGATTAATATTAGTCTGGTCTTCACATCTATTGGCACTCCTAGCAATAATTATATACAGTTTTATGATGCTTTTGAACCAATCAAACATACGATGTGCTCCACAAGCTAAATATAAAATATCAATTTTAAATATAAACACTAGTCTGACGCTAGTGCAATACCTTACGAGCATGTTGAGGTTCTCGGTGACGCGAACCCATATGTTTTCCCCCTAGCAAAAATCGTTCGACGCGGCTTAATAAGTGTTTACCTCAAAAAAGGTCATTAATTTTCATATTTCTTATTCTCGTAGTTTGATTGGAAGGAGTCTTTTTTCAGGTCGTAATGTAATCCATTGAAAGGGCTTATACAATGTATGCCAATCATTCGCGAATTCCAACCACAGCGAAACGAATTTAATTTACAGCCTGTCCGACGAAGCCGGGAATTTAAAATGATACCTCGATTTAAAAGAGATATATCACATCATTCAAATAAAATCCTTACTCATATTATAAATGAGAATGTTTGTTTGTTACGCTTTCAAGTTTTAACTACTCGGTCGATAATTGTGAAATATTTCATTCAGAAAAAGTACTGTTCCCGAGGAATACGTCAAAAATATACTAACGCGAGTAAAGCCGTGACGAAAAGCTAGTAAATAAAGAACTAATTAAAAAGTAATTAATGAAGAATGAAAATAAATAAAATAAAATAAATAACATATATAATGTCAATGTAACAACGACAAAAAGTTGTTCTCAAAATATAAAATTAAGTATGTCAACGTATAACAAAAAAAAAATCCTCATTTTTATAATCACTTTGACATATGCGTCATATTACAAACGACCACTTGAAATGTCAACACAAATATGTAATTAAACGTCAGCCTTTCTCTGAACTTGATTGGTCCACCCTACAATCACAGAGTTACCATCTAAATAAACATATTGAGGTAATAACAGTGACAGCCCTGGATCGTGTAATTTGATGTAAAAGCGGACTCAACATCAAAGCGCGCCCCCCAGCGTCATCTGTAGGGCTGCCACTATTTACTTACGCGTTATAGGCATTGAACAAGTAGATTTGCAGACTAGTTAAATCAGATTGTGGGTATATAATTAATTATAATTTGGACCAAAATGGTGAAAGGTTATATGTCAACGATTTATACTGCTGTGTTATTTTACAAATAATGCCGTTATAATCAGTTATACTGCGGCTCGATGATTTGCTGTTTTGTTTCATTTATATCACAATGATACAATGATATTGATTTTCTTGTTTCTATCCTTAGTGTGCATTGCTCTTCCTTTCATACCATTTCCGTGTTCCATAATGTTTGCTTGTTCGCACATTGTGACAACACCGATCATTTTTATTGTCAATAATAATGACAGACAACAGATAATCAACTGCAGAATAACTATATTTTCAATAATTTATGCATATGTATAACGATCTAACTTATCTGCACTTTTTAGACTTTTGTAAAAAAAAATTGTTGCAGATTCTAGTAATATGTAAATTATTTGTATACGCATCGCTGCCAAAGTATTATGTTCACGATAAATTCAAAATCATAATCCATAAAGAAAATTATAAAACATGTCCTGGAGCAATATTTAGTTTAGTTTCATTAAAATCTGTCCATTCTATCAAAAGTTACTGTAATTCGAATGACGCCTCGAGTGCGAGTGAAGAATCGGAAAGTAAGTGCATCAACCAAAAACCTGACTATTTTGTAGTACTTAGTTGTTATCCAAAAAAAAAACACGATATACGTTTATTGAAATTCAAAAAAGCTATGATTTTATAAGTACTACGTGTTTAGGAATGTCTATCATCTTGCAGTGGAGAAGTGGGCAAGCGATATACGCGTGCGCAGGATAACACAGACAAAGCCGCAGGTATCAGCTACTTTGTAAATAAACCAATAGCGAGTTACATTATTAGTTCCTATTATTAATGAAAGTGGTCAGTGACATATTTTTTAATAGAAGATGGATCCAGCCAAGTAGTAAAAACATAATCACTATATATTATAAAAGAAAATTCTCTGTTACGTCTGTGTGTTTGTTTGTCTGTTCGCGATAAACTCAAAAGCTACTGAAAGGGTTTTCATGAGGTTTTCACCGGTAAATAAAGTGATTCACGAGGATGGTTTCGGTATATAATTTGTCATGGTTTTTTTTTACGGGCGGAACAACGTCCTCCGTTCCCGCTAGTTCAAATATAAATCATTATTAAATTCCTACGAACTTTTCTCATCCAATATTAGAATAAACAAGATAAAGTAACTTTGCTATATCTTTCCAATATGTTGATATGGTGAACTGTTTATCTGATGATACATTGCTGCCGATAGGCAGTTTGATGCCCGGGGGCGCAATTACGTGTATCGGAGGCAAATTTCCTCTAACGCTGACCTATCGACCGATCACGTTAATGAACATAATTCAAGATCTATTGGATATGGCATTATTGCACGAATTCTATTATTTCGATTGTTGTTCTTATTACGAATGTGGTATTTGTGATATTGATTGTTTTGTTCGTTTGATTGTACTCGTGTTTGGCTCACTATGTTCATTTCAGGATCGGTTTTCCTCATTTCAATATTGAGACCCATGTTTTTTTTTGTAACAACCCAATCATAACTAACATTATAAATAGGAATGTGTGTATGTTTGTTCGTTACTCTTTCACGTAATAACTGATCAATAGATAAATATAAAATTTTTCGTACTTGTAAGGTGTACAGAAAATGAAATGGAATATTTTTTAATTCGGAAAAACTGTCCTTTTTACTTTACAAGTTTTAGGGAGGGCTGGCTGTAAAGTGAACTGCTGGAACACACTTATATAGGTGGATTTAATATATATTACCGCGAGCGAAGCAGCGAGCAATAGCTAGTGTAATGTAGTATTTAATTTGATCGGCAGTTGTTAACAAACACGAATTTCTATTACATATAATTTTTAACCTTTTCTGTGGTCCAAATCTTTACTAATATTATAAAGAGGTAAAGTTTGTAACGTTGTAGGGGGTAATCTCAGGAACGACTGGTCCAAATTGAAAAATTCTTTGAGTGTTATATAGCTCATTTATCGAGGAAGGTTATAGGCTATATCATCACGCTAAGGTCAATAGGAGCGGAGCACCAATGAAGAATGTTTCAAAATCGGGTTTTATTTTCCTCTTAAGAGCTTCCGCTGCGTGTTATCGTTAGCCCAAAGTAACTATTCCACGCGAACGAAGTCGCGGGCATAGGCTAGTTATACTGATAAATTGCAACATATGAAGTAGTATTATTAGATTTGACTTTATTATGGGAATGACGTAGTATTTCAGTATGACATTTGTGAATCAAATATTCTATACGGATAAACGTAAGTTTCATACTTTCCGATACTTATAGAATCACTCGTTCATTAATGAAATGAAAAATTTTCAGTGTTTTTGCTGTCGGGTTTGGTATGTATATACATTATATTTGATTGGTTTATTTTTTTTATAATATAGTGAATTATATGTGTAATTTAAAGTCGTATGTGTAATGGTGGTAGAGCCACGCTGAAACTATTACTGGTTTCAGTTTGAATGGGTCGGCTCGTCCGGGGTAGTACCACCCTCTCATAGAAAACCGACGTGAAGTAACAGTACTTGCATTGTTGCGTTTCGTTCGGTCAGTGAGAGCGCCGGAG
>MU160685.1:40594-68476 GCA_015888305.1 Antheraea pernyi | reverse complement strand
CGAACAGACAGACAGACGTGGCAGAGGGCCTTGAAAACAAATGTTATTCATATAGATATATAGTAATATAGATATTTCGCTAAATTTATGATAAACAATCAAGTATATCCGTCACTATGTAAAGAAATTAAATGGACGCTTTTCATATTTCTTCAATCTTATGATTTTCCATCTGTTTTATAATTTTATGTCACAAAAACAACGGAATAAAATAAACACAAAGATGGGAACGATGTAAAGATTACCATAACCCGAGTCGTTTTGAGCACCGACGATCGTCGACCTTTTCAAATATTCATGAATGAAATTGTGCTTGGTTTTGATTTGATTTCTATTGGCTAATTCTTGGATTTGTAATACATGGATATACAATATAATAGAATATATAAGAGTACTTCTACTAAACTTCTGGAATAGTTCTTTGAGCTAACGCTAACACGCAACGGAAGCTCTCAAAAGGAAAAAAAAACGATTTTGAAACAGTCTTCATTGGTACTCCGCTTCTATTGGTCTTAGCGCGATTAGTTACTGAGATTAGTGAGTTCAACCAACCAAACAAACAAACAAACTCTCCAGTTTTTAACCGACTTCAAAAAAAGGAGGAGGTTATCAATTCGTCTGTATTTTTTTTTTTTTATGTTTGTTACCCCATTACTTTGGACAGGGTGAACCGATTTTGATTATTCTTTTTTTATTTGAAAGCTGGTACTTCCAGTGTGGTCCCATTTTAATTTGGTACAGTTCCGACAACGGCATTCAGTGCAAAACCGTATAAGTTTCAAATTTGCATTAAGTATGTACACGACAAATAGACGAATAACTCAATATAACGCTAACCGGTTTCGATGATTCATTTTTTATTGAAAAGGATGTACTTCAAGGGTAGTTTGATGAGAGTTTGGTTAGGTTCTGATTATGGGATCCGTGGCAAAGTAAGAAAACTTTCAAGAAACGAGCCTACTCCTTTCTTAAGGGCCGGCAACGCATCTGTGTTTCCTCTCGTGTCGCAATTGTCCATGGGCGGCCGTGATCACTTACCATCAGGTGA
This sequence comes from Antheraea pernyi, assembly GCA_015888305.1. Lineage (NCBI taxonomy): Eukaryota > Metazoa > Arthropoda > Insecta > Lepidoptera > Saturniidae > Antheraea > Antheraea pernyi. Next base: position 67,428 of record MU160685.1, on the reverse strand, counting down.
CCCGTATGTTCGTTTGCCACCAATATTATAAAAAAAACTCTTCAATTCTTAGGAGCCTATTGTGCTTATGTTCGTTGCTGTGTTGCAACATGACGCAAGCATTGTAATTACATTACTTAAGGTGTATAATGTGTGAAGCGATGGTAGCCGAGTTGGTGGTAGAAACTATCGCGGATTACTGAAAAGGTTGCGTTCGTACCAAACGTTACTTATTGTACAACCAATTGAAACCATATCGCATACCATACCGATAGATACCATACCGCAAAAATGCGCATATTTTAATATACTTAAGGCGGAACGGAGTTCGCGGGCACTGCTAGTAAAATATATTTATGTACACTAAAAATGGAAAAATAAAGTAAATTTTCAAAAAAAAGTATTAACCGACTTCAATATCAATCAAAAACCCATAAGGCACTAAAAAGCGGAAAATAAATAGTTTATCAAATTAACCAAATTAAATAAAACATATGAATATGTGTGCTACCTAGAGATGTATTGGAAGTCGGTGCCAACCAAACCGAAAATCATATCATCTACAGGTACAAAGTTTAAGTCCACTCTCGCGTCTCTGTAATACAAAAATTTTGGTTGGTACCGACTTCCAGTACATCTCTAGGTAGCACACATATTCATATGTTTTATTTTTGATAAACTATTTATTTTCCGCTTTTTAGTGCCTTATGGGTTTTTGATTGATATTGAAGTCGGTTAATACTTTTTTTTGAAAATTTACTTTATATAATATTAGTATACATTAAAAGAGTAAAGCAGATAATCGTCGTTAATTCGAAGCCCATAAGAAGCAACGTTATATAGAAATTTAGATTTAAAAAATATCAAGTTAACAACTAGTAACCGCCTGCGACTTCATCTGAATTAACCTATACATATAACTATCAGGTCCGGCGGACGTTGTCCGGCCTAGATAATAAAAAAATTACCGTGACATATTATAAAATTTAACCTTCCTCATAAATCACTTTATCTAGTGGTGAAAATCTCATGAAAATCCGTTCAGCAGTTTTTGAGTTTATCGCGATCAAACAGACAGACAGACGTAGCAGAGGACTTTATTTTATAGTATGTTGTGATAAAAATGAAGTGTCTGTATGTGATATCAAAATAACAACTATTTAGTGAATGAATACGAAAGTATACAAACAAATAAACATGAAAATCTAATTTTTTAAATTATTGTCAGCCTGTCTGTCTATCTGTTTGTTCCAGGTAATCTTCGAAACGGCCGGACCGATTTTGACGGGAATTTCCTTGGCAGATAACTGAAATTACATCGGGTGACATAAGCTATTTTATTTTAGACAGCCGTTAGCGGCGACTTCATTCGCAGTGCCATCTCCAAACCGGTTAAATCAATTATCAACTGCAAGTATGTATAAATAAAAATCAATAGCCGAATGTATGTATCACTTCAGAACGGCTGCACTTATTTAGTTCATTCTTTTTTCGGTGTGTTTGTAATTTTCAGGACATAGCTTATATGAAATGTTTCAAACATCGTAAAGGAAAATGTAAAATTTGGATTGAAAATCTCCATATAAAATAAGTGAGTGAGCATGAATGAAGACAATAAGGAGATCTTCAGAAATATAGACATTGTTTGGCTGCTATTTTATTTCATTACATGATCGTAAGTGAAAGATTTGTTCTAATTTTCTTCATAAATACGGGCAAAGTCTGAATGGCTAGTTATAATATAAAATCTAATTACAATCAAATGTAACTTATATTACTATTATACTATCATTATTAAACAGTTAGGTAGGGATCTGACCACAAGCGCGTCATGGTATCTTGCTAACATAGGTATTCACAGTTCGGTACTTCCCGGTACTGCTCGTTCGCCGATCCGTGACTATTCCGCCCTTGGCCCCCGCCACCCCGCGTCACAGCACAAGGCAGGCATTATTACTTACACTACTGTTACTTCCATACCTACATTCTACATTTCGCATGGTAATTGCTCTGCCCCAGAGAGTCGTACCCTAAAGGCTTCCTGAATAAATAGTATTAGCAAGTAAAAACAAATATATCAGTCAAGTTAGCTCAAAAAAATATCGCGTACAAACAGACAAAAATACAAATAATATCATTAGACTTTATAAAATTAGTATATATGTAATATGAGGAAACAACAATAAGAAGTTACCGTACAATAAACATATTTTCTTTCTTGTATTCGGGTCAAGCCGAGAGTCGCGTGCGGTTCGCCGCAACTGAATATTTTACGTAACCCGTTCTATTACAATAAGCGATTTCATGGTTTATATCGTTCCCTATTCAAATTTTATAAGCAATAATATGTTTTTTTTTTACATAAAGGGATTTTTTTAGATATGCTACACTACTTTGATTGGGACAATAGAATTCTAAACGGAGGTAACCATCAAAAGATACATTACTTGATTGCGAAACAGAACAAGCCAAAAGAGAGCCACCGTGATCGTGGTTTACTAAATTTTTTTTATACTTTATAATTTTAATATTTCATAAGTCTTGTCATTTAACCAATTTTCCCCGAGTACGGAGCCACGGCTACAGTCATACGTCATAGCCAACCACAAGTTATCGATTTAATATAACGTGCTGTTATCTTGTTCATATATGAATCGACTAAAAAAAATCAATATTATATATTCCAGCGCCGACATCGCTAACGCTGACTAAACCTTACGAGATAAATCAAAATATGTACTACGGAGTTATATATTAAGCTACAAAACTCTAAATATTTATGCATTTATCAAAACGAATACGTCTGTTGTTACCGTAAATGAAAAATTTGGTATTACACCTGTGCAAAGGCGGGGCCGGTAGCTAGTAATAAATAAAAACAATGAATTGTAATTTTAATACTTTTCTAAATTAATAAGAAGTTTAAACGTCGCATGTCTTAAAGTAATTATTTGTTATTAGGGTTTTACTTTTGTCCTTCAGTAAGTTTTTATCAACAAGGTTATTAAACAAAGAGGTTAAGTTCTTGTATCTTGGACGTCGTATTAAATAAATGTTGTTTTAATCCCAAAAGGCTGCTACAGTGGTGACTTCAAGGCAAGAACTCAGTCTATTTTTCTCTTTGCGAACCATCTAGGCTCCTTCTTCCTCCTTCCTCCTTTGGTATCTTAACTCTACCCTCCCAATACCTTTTGATAATTTAATTGATGTCCGTAAAAACTCTCAAAAACTGCATTTTGTAAAGGACAGGCATGATCTAGAATACATTTAATAAAACTATGAAAAAACTACTATATGCCACCAAAAATGTTAATAACATCGATTCAACCACTTATGAGATTAATCCGGGCAAACAAGGGACACTTCTATTTTATTCATATATATAAATATAGACATAAATAAAGAGACAATTTGTCAGTATAATGTCGTATGCATCATGTATTAACAGAATGTTTTCGGTTTCGAGCGGGTAGACAGTTACTGATGTCAACTCTCAACTTGTATTTACAAGATATTGCAATGTTTCGTGGATTATTATCCAAACCTAATAGTATCGAAGCACTGAATCTATTTAAGATGTTGAGTCGTCATTAATGACGCTATATTAACTTTAATAATGCGTTTTATTTAAGTTATTCAGCCTGTAAATTACGTTAAGGTTACTATGGGGCTGATATAGGCATAAAAGCCCATAAATAAAAAAATACGTGCGTGTATCAGTGTACACACGTAAGAAGTGAAACTTCTTTATGACATCATTTTTCTAAAAATGATCTACTATATTTACAAGTTTACAGAAATTGGTTAAATAAAGCTAAATTAGATAAAGTTTAAGCAAAAGGATTTTATTATTATAAACATGGATACAAATAATTCAATTATTTTACCTTATTGTTACTAAGATTATAATAGCATTTCATCAATTATATTTCATTAATTATAATAGAATTATTGCTATTATTGTTATCGTTATTATATATTTTTGAAATTAATGGCTTATGATAACTGAAATATGAAATATATCGTTTACATTCCACGGAATATAATCATTGTGAGCACACTTTTAGAAATAAACATAGCGCGTAACGGAAAAATGTACCTAAATTAAGATGGCGCGTAACCGAAAAACGTTACATACGTTTTTACATGCTCTAAAATTCCTCTCTACGTCGATAAAGAAGTTTCACTTCAGTTTTTTTTGTATAATATTCACTTATATATTCACTTACAATGACTAACTGCCTGTCCCGACTTCACACGGGTGTGTTAACAAAGAAAATTAAACCAAATCTCCTCTACTTTACGACTATGTCATGAAAATAAAAACTGAATGACTGAACGTCAAATCTGTAAATATTTTTGAAAATCTCACTACTATCATCGGTGTAGTCTTATTCGGTCACTTTTTAAATGGGTATGTGTTTTGATTTAACACAAAGTTTATACTCGACGTGGAAGGAGCTTGGTCGAAACAAAAACAATTGAAAGAAACGTGTTCAAGAAAATCGCGTGACTCATGACAGGACGCGGTTCGTGTTTTGTTTCGTAAAAATCAATTAAACGACCCACACAACGACGTAATTCTAACTAGATACTTTTAAAATCCACTTTGGTTCCTTGCGACGCGGTAGTCGATCTCAAAATGGCTTATAGGATCACCAAAAAACTACTATTTTTAACGAAGAAGCCAATGATTATTCTTTACCTTTTTTTATTATAGCACGGCAAAATAACTGCACTATGCGTGACGGTAAGCACAGTACAATCCAAAAACAATGGCGACCACCGAGAGACACTCTGTCCATCGCCGGTCGCCGCTGTCATGCTGGCTTGCGAAAAGCTGGATATGCACAGGATGATCCCGCAGAAGCGCATCACTATGACGGCCTTTTCGCCATATAGGTACATGGTGGTTGCGAGCCAGTCAGGCTGTATAACGCTACCACCCCGCAAAAACCTTAACCCTTAAATATTTTCATTAATAACTTTTAATCTTTACCTTTAATTTGGTTTAAGTATAAAAAACGTTCTAATTTACGTCCGTGCGCTTCTCGTAATATTGTGCCCATAATATAAGTCTATTATCGCTCTACTATCTTAAATTACATTGCCATTTAATATCAGATATGTTCAAACGCCTAAATCAATAAAGTACAGTGTAAAGTCTTTCTAATGTCGTTAGTTATAACAAAAAACTTTATATAACGTAGAAATTCGTTCAATGTAGGTGGTATGCCACTAAACCATTTATTTGTTCTCTTCCCTCCATATAACGATAACTTAGTTAGGGTGGTAGAGCCACACTGAAGCTGTAGGTGTTAGAGCCACGCTGAAGCTACTACTGGTTCCAGCATGAATGGGTCGTCTCGCCCGGGGTAGTACTACCCTCTCACTGTCAGGCTGAAACTGACGCCTCCTCCTACCCGTCCTTCGTTGGCGGAGACGGCCACTTTGAGGGTCTTGCTCACGGACCCTCTCCGCCGCCTCCTTCTGCGAGACGACTTCCTCGCAGAAGGAGGCCATTGCATTCCATACATTCTCACTGCCGAGCATGGCCGCAACCACGCTCGGCAGCGAGAGGTCCCGCCCTACCGCCGCAGCCAGAGTGCGACGTTGCTCCTCCCACGCAGCACACTCAGATAGAGTGTGCTGCGCGGTGCCCTCTGCAGCGCCGCACTCATGGCATACGGCGATCGGCTCCCTGCGTGCCATCCGGTGCAGGTACCAACCGAAGCACCCGTGCCCGGTCAGCACCTGCACCAGACGGAACGTCAGGGAGCCCCACTTCCTCTGATTCCATTCCGGCAGGACCGGACGGACGGCGTCGATCGTATACCGACCGTAACGCGCGTCCGCCAAGTCCTGCCTCCAACTCTCCATCCTCGCTTCTCTTTCCCTCCTTCTCATTTCCGCTATTTCCCTGGGAGCCGGAGGCTCCCCCATCCGTTTCTTAGCCGCCGTATAAGTATATACGGCGGCAAGCACCTCCGCCTCTAGCTCCCAGGGAAGGGAACCGGCCAGCACGATGGCCGCCGCCGAGGACACCGTTCGGTATCCACGTATCACCCTCAACGCCACGGTACGCTGCGCAGGTCGCAGCGCACGGATATTGGTGGCGTTGAGGGCGTCTACCATTCGCGACCTATCTTTTTTTTTTTTAACGTGGGGAAATCTCTTATGGATACGCCACCCTCCCGGGGGAGAGGGTGGGTTATGTCCGATTCGCATGGACTAAAACCCCACGGTGTACCGACAGACCGTTTTGTGGGGGCGGCAAGGGATCGTTCAAGCTAATCAACCTTGTAGAACCCCACGGTTAATTCGCGACCTATCTGAGCTAACCTAAGTTAAGCTAAACTATTCATACATATATGAGTTGTTGAAACATATATGTGTACCAAGCATACATATCTCAACACCTCTTATGTGTATTTTGTATCGGAAAGTTTCGAAACTATTTCAGTTCGATAAGGGGAAAAAAAGTAAAACCATTCGACTTTTTTGTGTAAGCGTGTATGCGTGCACGTGTGTGGAGGTGATATGTGTGGTGTTGTTTCAGTGATGTAATTTTTAAAGCGCCTAAAGATATTTTCACTTCAAAAAACAATTTCGACTTTTTTAAATTATTACACTCAATAGTTACCAAACAACAAAAGAAACTTTAGTCCGGTGAACCTGTTAAGACCTTGCTTGGTCAATAGTGAAGTCTGTTCGATAAAAAATATATACTTAACTCATGAGAGTATCATCGTCTATATTATATTATTTTTATTACGAGTTAATGTTTTCTACAATACAAGAAATATAATACATACATAAAATATATACAATAAATAAAAAGCCTTGAAAATGTTTATAAGTATTCTATAGCTTCATTATTAGCTACCTATATTATAAATGAGACTGGAGTATCGTAAACGACGACAAGCTCCAAGCATTAGCAGCCGATACATGTCAGTGCTTTGATGGATTGCCCCACCGAAAAAGCATTGATAGATATTGGGAAAAATACAGCCGGATAAATCTACCATTATTATATCTTCTAACGCGGATTGAAAACTCGATCTTGATGATATTTCAAAATCTTTAATCCAATAACGAGGAACTAGCAAGATTCGTAACGTACCATAAAGTCATCTTCGCGGTAAAAATATTAATAAGTGGATCAAATTTTAATTCCCCGCTGTTTATTCTACAAATACGCTAGTTTCTGGGGTGTGAGGGGTGTCGAATAACATTGAAGACTTGAGACATCCAAGCCAACCTCATCTGCACGTGGTGCACCCTGCTGAATAACGAACGAGGCAATGGCGAAAGCGGGGTGGTAGGGTTTTACAGCCTGACTGGGTCGCAACCACCATGTATATGGCGAAAAAGCCCGTTATAATGATTCGCTCCTGCGGGTCATGTTTCGGGATCAGCCTGTGGATATCCAGCCTTTCGCAGGCCGGCATGACAGCGGTGACCGGCGATGGATACTGTGTCACTCGGTGGTCGCCATTGTTTTTGGATTGTACTGTGCTTACCATCAGGCACGGTGCAGTCATTATGCCGTGCTACAATAAAAAAAAAAAGTTTGTTTTTTATCTTAGTGAAAATGTTTTTATTATTGCATGGGAAGACGTATTAATTTGGTATACTTTATATTTATAGATTTTAGCGTTTGATCACAAACACACCTAATGTTAAAAAGCGATGTGGCCCTTTGTAGGTGGTAGAGCCACGTTGAAGCTATTATTGGTTTCAGCACGAATGGGTCGGCTCGCCCGGGGTAGTACCACCCTCTCATAGAAAACCGACGTGATGTAACAGAGGTTGCATTGTTGCGTTTCGTTAGGTCAGTGAGAGCACCTGAGGCCCACCTCCCCTCTTCTCTCCCCCGTCCCTCCGTTTCCCCCAAACACAGGCTGGCAACGCACTTTCGACTACCCTGGTGCTGTTAGTGTCTATAGACGATGGTGACTACTTAACATCAGGTGACCCACCTGCTGACATAAAAAAAAAAGTAAACACGATAAACCTAGAGGGGTAGAAAGGAATTAGAGTGAATTAAAAGAGATTAAGTATCATTATTATTATCAACATCACATAGTATAAAGTCCCCTACCGCGTCTGTATGTCTGTCTGTCTGTTTGTTCGTTATAAACTCAAAAACTACTGAACGGATTTTCATACGGTTTTCACCAGTGGATAAGGTGATTCATGAGGAATGTCTGACCGGCCCGCTAGTATACAAATAAGATAGGAAACAAATGAATTAGAAAAATTACATTTAATTAAGCTTGCATTTAATTGAGCGTTGTTAACAAAACCTTGGATCATGACTGAAGGTATGGGGTCTGTTGAAATATAAAATTTAAAAAAAAACCTACAGGGGAAGTGGCTCTCAAAGGTAACTGCCAGAACACAGATTTTCAACTATTGAATGCGGTAGCTAGCCAAGCGAGCTTAAAAAGGCCTTACCACTATATTATGTGACGTGTATACCGTGTTTTGTGATGTTTTTCCTTCGGCCATAGCTCCGGCTCATTTGCAAGTATAATCCTACATTGATCGACAAGGTGTGCGAACACATTAACCCTTGGGCTACAACATCTTCTTGATGTGGACGTATATGTGCACTGTATGTATTTTTTTTATATAATATTGTCATTACTGTAATATATAAGTACTATTTACTGTAATATAGTAATATCAGAAATCTCCGTCTGACAATAAAAAATCTCTTCTCAATCAGTTCACGTGTTTCAGAAATTACTCAAACGAAGAGACTTGAACTCTAATATATTTATATTTCAGTGGTAATTTACAATGTCAAAGAGGTAAAACCCAGAGAAGGGTTAATAATTTACTTACAGTACTATAGGATTAGATTAAATATAGTGTCTTAATTAACTGAATTCGTCGTCTATTCCAATTTAATTCTTAATTTATTTGATAGAATGTATTTCTAAACGTACATTCGGAGACGAAAGTCAATTTAATATTTAGAACTTCAACACAGACTCTCTTTACAGCTTTACTAGATGCGACGTCTCGTCTAGACAACTTAAAGTATCGTGTACTTTCATTTTGTCTAAATGAGCAGAGCTTAAGTTCTATGACTTTAGTAAATTGAATATAATATACTTTAACATTGAAATTTCTCTTGAAATTAATTTATTGGTATTTTTTTTTTCTTTTTTGTGATATCTCTTATAATATCTTTCCTTAAATATTGAGTTAAGGATTCTCATATGAGAGACGGGATGGTAAAATAATCTCTCATGTTCAAAGATTTATCTACTATGTCTAATTCATGTCGAAATAATGACAAATGTTAATTTTCAATAAGAAATTATTAAGATAAATTTAAAATCTATATATAAATAGCCGAAGATAAAAGTTGAGTACTTTTTTCTCCTCGGTTTATCTACCGATTTTCTTTTTTTTATTTATTTAAAAGTTAGTGACAAGCTTTAGTGTTGTGAATAAAAAAAAAGTTTTTTTCTACCTTCGAATAGATATATATTTTCATTTCGTTTACAGAAGTAAGGGTGTGGTGTACCGAGGTGTAAAGGGTGTCTTACAAGATGTCTTAAGACTGAGGCACCCAAGCCAACCTCACCTGCACGTGGTGCACCCTGCTGAATAACGAACGAGGCAATTGCGAAAGCGGGGTGGTAGGATTTTACAACCTGACTGGGTCGCAACCACCATGTATATGGCGAAAAAGCCCGTCATAGTGACTCGCTTCTGCGGGTCACGTTTCAGGACCAGCCTGTGCATATCCAGCTTTTTGCAGACCGGCATGACAGCGGTGACCGGCGATGGACAGTGTGTCACACGGTGGTCGCCATTGTTTTTGGATTGTACTGTGCTTACGTAATAAATGTGCTTATTATTTTAAAAAAAACAGAAAATGACAAAATTATTACAGAAGAAGTCTTTCAAACTGACTAACTGTAGGCCTAATGGGTCTTTACAGCTACATTCGAGTAAGTCAAAATGAAGATATTGGTGAGACTGTGAAATTCCTAACCAATTTTCTGTATAAATCTAGTACCATTGCATTGGAATTTAAACTTCAAATTTATTATTTGTAATGCTAAAGAATTTCATTCAGTTACTTCGGAACTATGTTCAATAATGATTAACGTCGAAGTACTCTTAAATATATTTACAAATCATTACATAGTATAAAACAAAGTCCCCTACCGCGTCTGTCTGTCTGTTCGCGATAAACTCAAAAACTACTGAACGGATTTTTAAGCAGTTTTCACCAGTGGATAAATTGATTCATGAGGAAAGTTTTGGTATATAATTTGTCAATGATTTTTTTTTTATCAGGGCGGCACAAGGTCTGCCGGGCCCGCTAGTTTACTTATAAAAATAAGAATGGATTTTCACGCTACACGTCATTTGAGCGGTAAAAATATTATGACTAACTAATTTGTCACCAAAACTGATTGCCGGATTCCAAATCAAAGCTGTAGCCCACGTGTTCCTTAATCAACACAAGCTAACATAAACTCGCTATAACAAAACGTTCCCTTCACGAATACATTTGTAAGTCAGCCATTTCATTTTTAAATTGATTCATGAATTTTTAGCGTTCTGCGAATCTCTTACCGCAGCATTTCATTTAAATTGGCATTTGAATTCTTAATTCGAATCTGTATCACGTATCTTTTTTGAAGAATAGTCTTTAGACGCGACTAGGAGGTCATTGGACGACAATGCAACGGAAGTCCTTTACGGCAATATGGCGGCACGTTTCTGTACCATCCGGTTAGACAATAGTTAAACATAACCAAAACTTCTATTAACTCATAATTAATTTTAATTCGTTAATTATCATAATAATCTGTTCGTACTTTTCTATCTACTTTATAACAAAGAGTTGCTAATAATATTTCCTGTATTATTTAAGTACAGTTACCGAATTACCTGACAGATGGCACTGCAGATAATGAAGCTTTGATTTAATTTGTTGCTTACTTACATTGAAACAAGATAGCAGCACGGTCGCGCGCCCCTATAATAATACATAATTCATTCTATTGTAAGATTTTTATTATTATTTAATTAAATATTTTTCATCAATTTTTGTCTTAAAAATTTTTTGATTGATTCGTGCATAAACTATTTATTGACCAAATCAAAAATATTTAAAAGATATTACTTCAATCGCGTGTGACGCAATTTTTTTGTACTTTATAGGTTTAGGCGATTGACCACATTCTGACCTTTTTTTTTTATTAACGTGGGGAAATCTCTTGCGGATACCCCACCCTCCCGGGGGGGAGGATGGGTTATGTCCGACTCGCACAGACTAGAGACCCCTCTTCGGGATCTGTTCGACCGGTGTCTGTCGATCGGACAGTTCCCGAGACCCTGGAAGCTTGGGCGGCTCTGCCTGATGGCGAAGGAGGGCCGTTCTCCGGACTGCGCGTCTGCAAATCGGCCCCTCGTCCTGTTGAACGACGCCGGAAAGGTGTTGGAGAGAATCGTCTCCTTCCGGGTCGTCCAACACCTGGATAGTGTGTGGCCGAATTTAGCGAACGCGCAGTTCGGCTTCCGGACCGGGCGTTCCACTGTAGACGCCCTGTGCCTTCTGAAGTCGCTGTCCACGGAGGTGACCTCTCAGGGGGAGAGGGTTTTGGCGGTGTCCTGTCCCTGCTGGAAGAGACTTGTAGATACCTGACAATAGACTAGAAACTTTAAGGTGGTAGCTAGCCAGACGGGTTTAGAAAAAGCTCTCCCGCTATGGTATAGTCTCTTCACAAACGTTTTCCTTCCTTTACCGAAAACTCCAGTTCATTAACAAGGATTCGAACCTACGTCCATTGACGCCGTAATCCAAACCACTGAGTCATCATCGGGTCAAATCAACGCACGTATGTATTGCTACCTTCTGCCCGCTACTTGGCGTGACGTGGAATAGTTACTTTGGGTTAACGCTAACTTTGACTCGCGACTTCGTTTACGTAGAAGGTGAGAATATTTTTAAATAATACGTACTTTAAAACGATTTTGAAACATACTTCAGTGGTGCTCCGCTCTTATTGGCCTTAGCGTGATGATATAGCCTATAGCTTTCGTCGATAAATGAGTTTTAAAGACTGAAATAATTTTTCAAATCGGAACAGTAGTTCCTGAGATTAGCGCGTTCAACCAACCAAACAAACAAACCCTCTAGTTTTATAATAGCTGTGCCGTGACTCCGTATGCGCCCTTTATTATTTTTGTATTCTTTGTGTTCATACCATTATGACGATCAAGAAAAGGTTTTTTTTTTTATCGAAGCTTGGCACAATGACTACTGTGGCTGATGGTAAGCACAATACAATCCAAAAACAATGGCGACCACCGAGAGACATACTATCCATCGCCGGTCGCCGCTGTCATGCTGGCCTGCGTAAGTATCTCTTCACGTTGCGCTTGAAGGACTCCATGTCATAGGAAGGAAATATACAAGTTAATTCGCTGCAGCGCCATCTATATAGTTGTGAGTTATACCAACGTGGATAATATAAAACCTCCATCAAAAAACATTTAGTTGTGTCAACCTTCGTGGTGAATCAGTTCAGTATATTTTTCTCATCTATTTATTAACCGACATTCTTTTTTTTTTGTTTAATTACTATGGACGGCCCGTTAGTGTTAATAACAAAAAATTGATTCCAAGCCTTTATTTCCAAATCTCTTTCAGCATACTTTGCTATCCTTCATCTGAATAAATTCTTAATTAATTATAGTCGACAAAAAAAAAGTTTTTGAAATTACAAATTGGTTGAAACTTATGGTTGAAACTGAGCCGTATGAAATGCATTCTTATATTTATTATCATTATAATGCAGATTAAATACAGAAAGAAAAGTGCATGAGATATGTATCTATACTAATATTATAAAGCTGGAGGGTTTGTTTGTTTGTTTGGTTGAACGCGCTAATCTCAGGAACTAGATTGAATCGGCTGAGTGCCTTAAGCGCTCGCCTTAGTAGTCCGGTGAAGCTGTTAAGATCTTGCTTGGTCAATAGAGTAGTCAGTTCGAAAAAAAAAATGTCAGGAACTAGAGGTCTGATTTGAAAAATTATTTCAGTCCGAAAGCTCATTTGTCGAGGAAAGCTATAGCCTATATCTTTTATGTCATTTCTTTTATTTTTGTTTCTATAAAATATGTGAAATTTTAAATTACTAAGAACACTGAGGCAGGTGGAACGGTAGGATAAATCGAGTATTAAATTTTAAAGCGCCTGAAAACTAGTATAACCAACATTTTGCGCTAATAAATATTAAACGTAAAAATGCGTCAGTATCTGTATCTTTATTATCATTTGAAGATTAAAAAAAATGGAATAGAAAAAGATGGGCTACGACCCGAAAACCAGCAAAGTCGAAGTTAGTGATCAGTGATCAATAAACTTAAAGTTCTACAGAACACTTAAAGAGATAACACTGACACTTGAGTCACGCGTAATTTCGCCGTTATCCTTTAGAACCAATACAATTCTAACAAATTATAAAAGAACAAAGTGGAATTCATTTACTATTAAGAAAATCATTACGAAATTCGTATAAACAATTCGTACCCACAGTATGATGGGACGATCGATAAACACGAAAGTTCAGTTTGATAATCACCGTGAACAAGTCCTAGCTACTTAAGATTATTCTGTACAAATTCATTGTACGTTAACTTAAAAATTAAACTAGCATGTCTAGTAACTCATACTCACGGTAAGATGGAAAATTTACGCGCGTTACATGAGATCGACGCTCCTCTCCAGGGCGGATCGTTTGATTACTTCGTATAATAACAGATGCACCTTCTCTATGACACACGATTCTCTTGCGTAACATTTATATAATGAGGCACTATGAAACGCTAACGATCAGATGCAGGCTCGCTCACGAGCCCGGAGCCATGCTCCTGCCATTTTGGTTTCGACCAGACTGGTGGCGCGATACACGACGGCGTCAGACCGCGGACACTAGTCCCGTCAGTCACACGTTTCTACGTTTCGATTTGCAAACTCATGTGGAGATAAACATTTCACAGACTACGTTCGGTGGGAAAATAAAAAAGTGTGGAAATGTCGGGCGGAGCGGTCGGCCGGCTGAGAGAGGCACATGCCGTTCGATACGCGGGCGCGTGCGCGGCGGACGGTGTTCCGTGACGTCACGGTTGCTCGCGCCGCCGCACGCCGCCCTGTCGTCGCTCTGCTGCCTCCTCAATGGGCTGCCGTTACGGTCACCAATATTGCCGGGAGAATCGGAATTTTACGTTTATAGGATACTAGAAGAGAGTCCCTATCAAATGTATATACGGAATACTCAAACCTCACAAATCACGAGACCGACTAGTTTTAAACCAAAGATAATTTTTTAAGTGAAACTTCTTTACGCACGATTGACTTGGGGAGTAAGCTGGTGAATGCGCGACGATAACGTTACGGAGAGTGTGATCGGGCAAGGCGAACGGAAGTTGAGAGGAAGGTATAAGTTATAAGTTAGTTAAGTGATGATAGAAAGAGAGAGAGTTACGTTTCGCCTTGTCAATGAGAACTCATAATAAATTTAAATATTTGTAGAAAATTAACATAATATAAGGATAGAGCTAAAGTAGTTTTACATCAGACGTGTGGTCTAAGCCACACTCGTTTTTTTTTTTAAATACACATTAATCATATTAGAAAATTATGTAAAAATTATAATTATTTAAAACCTACAAGAAGTACAACTTCTACTATTTATCATACAATTGTGATTATAAGTTTCATATCTTCTTATATTTGCGACAAAATTTTACATTGACCTCGTATCTCCTGTTAAAATTTCCGATTTCCCGTAAATCTGAGTTCTAAAGTTGGCAAGCGTAGTTGTCACCGACGTCGCCGACACCGATCCTGCTAGTACGAGCAGCTCGTTACCCGGCTATCAGTTACTTCGACAGTTTAACTGGCATGCTAAACTGATAAGGCAATTAACATCGGACGTTTCAAGTAAGCTTTTTAGCAATCAGGATGCGGGCAACACGCAACAGTTAACGTTGAGAAATTAATACAAAACATCGAATAAATAAATACACGTTGTAAATACAAAATAGAAATATTTAAATGCATTTTATCTTTACTTTGAATTTATAAGCTACTAGCTATATCTATATTAATATTATAAAGAGGTAAAGTTTGTGAGTTCGTGACGTTGTAGGGGGTAATCTCAGGAAGTACTAACCCGATTTTGAAAATTCTTTTACCAATAGAAAGCCACGTTATTTGTGAATGTCATAGGTCATATTTCATCACGCTAAGTCCAATAGGAGCGGAGCAACAATGAAGAATGTTTTAAAATCGGGTTTTTTTCCTTTTGAGTGCATCCGCTGCGTAATTCGTGAAAGTCTTCGATCAACAATAACTAGATAACGGGTCGGCGCGAAAAATACGTCTCGGTAAATAAGAGCTCACTTGAAATGTGTGCCCTTATTTTGTTTAGTTTGTTTGAAACACAGCTAATGTAAGCCCGTGTCACATGCCGCAGTGTTTTCAAAAGATGCAAAAATAATACCCGAAAAAGCAATTTAACGGCCGGAGTATCTTACTTTCACTAAATACATGTTGAATAAGTTATATTTTAAGCTTTAAAGTAACGAATAATTTCAAATTTTGAACAAAATTACCGATTTTAAATCTATGATACAAATGTTTGGCCTCACCAAACACAAACACGCACAATAACGGGAAAACGTACTTTATTCATTACGTGTTAAGGTTGAATTCACACTAAATGTTGTTTATGTTATCTTTTTATTTGTGAGGGGAGTAATTTATTACTTTGCTCGTTTTATCGTAAGTATTAGATAATATTTTGAACATTTGTGACTTTATTACAAGGTGTTATGGTTGTAATTAGGTTGAACTTAAAACAGTTTTAACACTCTTTTTCTCCTTTTCTTAGTAAACAAATAGCTACACATAAGTATATATTTACGCGGACGGCTTTTAGCTTCGATTTGTACGTGACCCTTTATCTAGTTACTGTTGATCGAAGGTGAAAGTGTAATAAACAGGTAATAGTAATATAATAAATAGTTAGTTAATAAGTTAAAAAATAGTTAATAGTCAAATAAAATCTTAAAAATAAATATATAAAATAATAATAATAAAAATATAATAAATAAAAAAAACTCTCAATAGTTGCTCACAGGTACGATTTTTAACTTACACAATAAATAAAACGATAGAAAAAACAAAGGTGCGGACCGAGAGTCTAGAGAAAAGAAGAAAAAAAAAACAGTATAATAAACAAACATATTCGCATTTAAAATATTAGTAAGAATGTATAACGAGGCGCTTGTTACAAGTAGTCGTAATTACAGCTTAAAACATACTATAGATGCTGCCGAAACTAAAATATCAAGCTGTCATTTAATTGCTACTCGTCACCGACTAGACGCCTATGCATATTAGGCATGCACTACTGCTATTTTTAACCGACTTCAAAAAAAGGAGGAGGTTATCAATTCGACTGTATTTTTTTAAATGTTTGTTACCTCATAACTTTGGACTGGGTGAACCGATTTTGATTATTCTTTTTTTATTTGAAAGCTGGTGCTTCCCGTGTGGTCCCATTACCGACTTCCAGTGCATCTCTAGATAGCACACATATTCATATGTTTTATTTCATTTGGTTAATTTGATAAACTATTTATTTTCCGCTTTTTAGTGCCTTATGAGATTTTGATTGATATTGAAGTCGGTTAATACTTTTTTTTGAAAATTTATTTTATTCACGTAATAAGTCATGTATTATGAAATCAAAACACCTGCTAGGTACGATACGAGTAGGGTTGCCAACCATATTATAAGAATGTATCTTATTTTATTTTTTATATCTGTGCCCGTGACTCCTTCCGCCTGGAATCTAATGTAAAAAAAACAGGGAATAATAATATCGTTTAAACGTATTAAGTCCATTATCAACTTTTCTCTCGTATTTAAGTCTTCGCCATTAAAATTACAATAACTTTTAATAGAGTGATCCGATTTTAATGAAACCAAGACTAAATGTTACTCGAAAATATGATTTATGATTTTCTTGAGGTATTTATCGTGAACGCAGTAATTTGGCAGTAATGCGTGTTAACACAAACAGACAGTTAGACAGACAGGCATTTCTAAAAATGATTGAAATGTATTTTATTACTTATTCTAAGACACATACAACGATTTTTTTCTCAAAAGTCTTAAAAGTACAGACACGTTAGATTTAAATTCTTATATTTATATATAAACTAGCGGGCCCGGCAGACGTTTTCCCGCCCTGATTATGAAAAAATCCTTGATTAATTATATACTAAAACGTTCCTCATGAATCACCCTATCCATTGGTGAAAACCGCATGGAAATCCGTTAGGTAGTTTTTGAGTTTATCGCGAACAGACAGACAGACAGACGCGGTAGGGGACTTTGTTTTATACTATGTAATGATTTCTTCTGTACGTGTGTATGTCACTGAACTCCTCCTAAACGGCTGGACCGATTTTGATGAAATTTTGTGTGAGTGTTCCAGTGGATCCGAGAATGGTTTAGATAATTGGATCCGGTAGGTTGCGCTGTGGTTGAATTTTAGATATTTTTTTTTATCAAGGCAGGACAACGTTCGCCCGGATCGCTAGCTATATATATAGATGTAGAAAACATACTACATATATACTTTTACATAAAAATAAATTTTACGAAAATACAATAAATTGGGATCTTTCAAAAACACTTCTTATTTACCTTCTATGCCCACGACTTCGGTTCGGGCGTCTTAGGAAGTATTTAATTGTTTTTTTTCTATCTGTACTTGTAGTATTGAAAATGTAGTTATGAAACTTACAAACACAACGTAATCGTTAGCGTGTTTGAAGGTTAGCAACACTCTGCTGAGGCGTCAATCTACATTAAAATCATAATAAATCATACGTACTACGGAAATTTTTATGGGTTAAATCCATGGTAACATAGACACGCAGTATTTTTAAATGGCGCCAAAATGTAAAAACAACTTACAAATATATGAAACAAAACGACATTTTAAAGCCAAAAAGTTCCATTTTAAAATGACGTAATTAGTTTTTTTTAACACGCTTTTATTAGCTTCACCTGTATGTATGTATGTTTGTAACCGACCCTTTTGAGCTCGATTTTGTCCTACTTTGAGCGATCAGGTTTAATTCAAACTTTGCACACCTGACAAAGGTCGATGACAATGCAATAATCCGAAAAAAAAGTAAAAAAAATTAACTAAAACATGAAAAATAAATAATAGTTTAAAAAAACACGCTTTCATAAAAATCCAACTAAAAAACAGAAAATAAAATTTAATAAATTTGGATTAAGCATACCTAGTGTAAATTAGAAATAAATATATATTTTTGTAAAAAGTGACAAAAAAATGATAAAAATACTGATATCTGGGGGTGCTGATATTAACATGCATGTCGCGTGTTTTTTTAGTTTTTTCGAACTATTATTTATTTAATAGTCATAATAGAGTTTTTGGTACACTTTTTGGTCTGTCATGTAGTAGATTTTATATTTTATTCATAATCTTGTGTTACTTGACTCTATATTGTGTAAAATTGGTGGTGTTTTATGTAATATAGTTTGTTTATTGTGCATAAGTGAAGTGAATGGAAAATAATACCACGGACCATGAATTCTGAGATGCCACAAAAACTCCATGGAAAGTTCTAACAAGATGGCCACCATCTTGTTATTTTATTGAAAGGATATCAAGAAACTTGTAATATCGATACTCACTTGACAATGGCAGTAATCTAAAATATTGGTTGCCAAAAATAAAGTTAAAAAATAAATAAAAACTTAATGTAAATGACTAGTTCCGGAAAGTTTTAGTACTATGAAAAGCACAACAATGTATTAAAAGAAATAAAAACTAAACTAAAGAATTCTTTTTTTTTTGTTGGATATACTTGATTTGGTTTGTTGAAATGATTAGAAATGTTACTTTACGAAACGAGTATGATTTCACTCCAATAAATTATAATTAGCAGAATTAATATACGTATTATGTACCCCATGAGCTTATGTCATTTTGTTGCATTATAATTTGTAAAATTCTTACATCTGCTATAATAATATATAGCGCGAACATATGATTTTAACAACTTTAACCAAACAAACCTTCCAGCTTTATAAATATTAATTAGCATAGATAAGCATTATCATAAGTCGTCGATCGTTATCATAAGTGACAGATAGCTTTTACTTGATTAGTTACTCGCAACACACCCCTTTTTATCTCTTCCATGGCCACCATTATTAGTATGGACCCAACTGAAAATCAACCGTAGTTTGCTGTAGCATATGCTGGAGTCCTTTTCACTGTTTTCTTTTTTGTTAAACTTTGTTTTTGGCAACCAATCTTTTAGATTATTACTGCCATTGTCGAGTAGTTAATAGTATTACAAGTTAGTGTCGTGCGATCATTTCAAAGTCGTTGTTTATGTTCCAACAAGATGGTGGCTCCCTTGTTACAACTTTCCAGGGATTTTTTGTGGCATCTCAGATTTCATGCTCCGTGATATTATTTTCCATTCACTTCACTTATGCACAATAAACAAACTATATTACATAAAACACCACCAATTTTACACAATACAGAGTAAAGTAACCCAAGATTATGAATAAAATATAAAATCCCGCCAAAAACTCCCTTTTTCCGTGTTAAACCCGTGTTAAAACTGTATACATCAATTGTACTTACGCGTATTTAAGTTTACCCCTAATTTGCATTAAACAAACTTAAACCTTTCTTAAGTATTGTAAAACCATTTAAAATACGTACATGATTTTCATCACTGCTAATAGAAACATTTCTTGTCACTTTAATAAAAAACACATCATTGTTTGCATTTTTAACTTCAAATTCGTCTGCGACGGTCCCATTACTTTCTTTCACTTCGTTACTGCAATTATTATTAGAATTATTAACCACATTTTCTGGTTGAACAAATATCGTATTATTTTTATTCTCTGCCGCAATCCAATCACTAGGTACTGTCTCAATATCTGATATATCGTTAGTAAGGTTTCTAACACAAAAACATGAAGTTATACTATTTTTCAATAATCTAATACAGCTTTGTTCGTCCGAGCCGAGATTCCAATAAAATAACTGCATTATTAAATATTCAAATCGCTTCAGTCAACACGTTAAGTATCACGTTCGTGAAAAAATGTAATAAAGCATTAACGAAATTTATTAACATTTGGCTTTGTTTGTTCAGTTTATTATCAATCTGATAAAAGGCCGTATAAGTATTTGTGGTAATAATAATAATGAGAGCTTTATAATTATATTTTATCTAATGTGAAAAGGTAATTTCACACTTATAGATTAACAATGTATTTTATGGTATACTAGTGTAGCTACCAAGTATGTCATCCTCTTTGGCAGGCTGGCTGAAACTTTTGCAAATATTGTAAATAGAATGTTGTTCAAACAATTGAACTAATAAATGAACTGTCGCGTGTCTCTATAATTAACTTATATGAGCCTCATATATATATTAATACGTGAAGCCCAATCTATGAACATGAAATTTGGCATAGTTAAAGTTTATATGGAGGAGAAGTTCAGAAAGCTATTTATTTTATATAAAATGCATTAGAAGTACATTAAATTAATTAAAATATGCATTACTCACACTACTGATTCAATTTTACACAACATATACACACATGGAAATAAAAGACATTTTTTGCGAAGGACGTTGCAATGCTCGACTATGTATTTTTTAACTCTTACGTTCCAATTACCCTTTTTCATTCTCCATTCAACAATGATATTATAACATATAACTATTATATTATACTTAGAATTTAACTGGTCAAATTACAGGTTAATTTTACAATAATATAATAATTTTAAATATATAGTAATACTTAAATCAATAACCATATTTCGATATTTTGTTTCAAATTTATAATTAATATCAATTTTCATTTAGACATAGATTTTTTTAAATGGTTATATAATTTAAAAAAGAAAGTGGCAAATAATTGAGTAGCCGTGATGAAAACCTTTAAATATAAAAGTATAGCCTTTGAAAAAGAACCCTATTAAAGTTCAAGCTTTAAAAAACCAATGAACTATGGTCGAATGTCGACCATTGGGCGTCCACTAGTATTAATAAACAGTCTATTTTACGCATTCCGGGTATTATTATTACGCTGTCCCTGTCTGTCTAGAATCTTATAGTAATGAGCCCGAAGCTCCTACTCTAGCTACCCGGCTTCGCAAGGATGTTGTAACGAAGAAAATGCGAATAAATCTTCAGTTTACAGTACAGCTATATAATGAAACAGAATGTCAATTAAAGAAATGAACGTCAATCATTAGTAGTGTCAATTGAGTTTTTGACGGAATTTTGGAATGTCATGTAGTGGTTTTTATATTCTACTAGTTACCTCTGCGAACTTCGTTTCGCCTTAATATGATTTTTTTTCATAGCCTACCTTTTTGGTAGATACATGCCAACATATGGAACATTTTGCTATGCTACCCCATAGAGGTTGTTCGTTTTTCCGGAATACAAACCGAGAAAGCGAAATTTTTAAAGTAAACTGCAATAAAATGGTAAAATTACATGCGTCAACTCAAAAATGAAAAAAAAGCATCGTAATTACGGATGCGTTCAATTTGCTAATAGCAATTCGAAGTTGCGTTTACAATTACAGAAAAAGAAATCGGATTTGTAGGTTTTTCCGTGCAATTTTTCAGTTTTTCTCTCCATAAAAACCTTCCTCAGAGTTCAAGGAATAAATCAAATCAAAAATTACTCGAATTGGACCAGCCGTCTTCAAATTTTGCGCTTAGCAAAATATTTTGCGATCCATTTTTATTAATATAGATTTATAATCTCGTGTAATTTGGGTATGTATTTTGTATTATTGGTAATGTTTTACGTAATATAACTCACTTTTTATATGCAGGTTTTTAGCCCAAATTTTTCAGAATCCAGTAGGTTTTTTTTTACATTTTCTTTCATACAAACTTTGTCCCGTCAATTGAAAAAAAAATATCCGCATAGGTACAGACTTTCTGAAGTGATGTACTTACATACGTTCGACAGTTTTCTATAGATAGATAGGTAGGGAAGTCTATGGGTTTAAATGAGAAGACAGTTTAAAACAGTTTGGCGACTATATATTCATTTTTTTTAAATGTAGCACGGCAATATGCCTGATGGTAAGCACAGTACAATCCAAAAACAATGACGATCACCGACAGAAAAACTATCCATTGCCGGTCGCCGCTGTCATGCCGTCCTGCGTAAGTGTTTCTTCACGTTACGCTTGAAGGACCCTATGTCATAGGAAGACGGGAACACACTGGCCAGGAGATTGTTCCACAGCTTCACGGTACGGCAAAGATAAGACGTTGCGAACTTTTTAGGTCGTGCCCAGATACAATTTACCTTAAAACTGTGGCTCCGAAACCCAGTGCGCGTGGTTCTTTTGCGGAAAGGGGAGGAAGGGATTATGTTATGTCTTCATCATTCGCAAAGCGGACAGTCGGTCTCTGCAACCTGTCCAGACTATCCAAGAGGTACTTTGCGGAACCGGTTCCAGAGGTGCGAACAGTATTCCACGCTAGGCTGAACTTGTGCCTAATAAAGGAAATATATAGCTGAGATCATGAGGCCATGAAGCTGTCGATATTAGTGTCATCAACGACATCGTTATAGGTAAACTCATGAAAGGTGACGTCATATTATTATTATTTTTTTATATCAGAGGAGGCAAACGAACAGGTGGGTCACCTGATGTTAAGTGATCACCACCGTCCATAGACACTAGCAACACCAGGGGAATAGCAAGTGCGTTGCCAGCTTGTATATGGGGGAGGGGGAAGGGAGAGGGGAAGGGAGGTGGGCCTCCGGCGCTCTCATTGACCGCACGAACGAAACGCAACAATGCAAGCAATGTTACTTCACGTCGGTTTTTTATGAGAGCGTGGTACTAACCCGGGCGAGCTGACCCATTCATGCTGAAACTAGTAATAGCTACAGCGTGGCTCTACCACTTACATCATATGACGTCATCTTATCCTTAGCTAGGTTATGATTATTTCTCGTACATACGAACTATCCGGTGAAGAATCCGGTGAGAATAAACCCTATTATATTTATCAAACTGACAACAGGTCGTTGGTTTGAACGATTTTACCAGCTTCAGTTGGTTTGCGGCGAGCGCGGAATGCACTAAGCCGAAATGGGAAATAGCGCAAGAATGCCAAAGTGGCTTAATGTCTGTTGACTTGCATGCAAATTCTACGAAGTCGATTGTAAATTAGTTAACTATACATGTATATATTTGTGTAATGATTATATATAGGTACATGTTATACTGATATATATAGATACATGCTGTATATATGCGTACATGTATTTAGAATCTGACAATTTTAGCTAATAATGACTAGAAAAAAAGTCCTTTATGTGAGTGAGATACACTGTCTGCGTATGTACCTAGTGAAAGCAGTAACCTATCCCGTAAACAAAATGTTCTAGGACTCTACTCCGAAAGATCGAACTAAGAGTTTAGTTGCAGCGGTTAGAATATTTGTGGCCGCTTTCCTAATTCCTTTTACGCTATTTCTTTCATAAACTTCTACTAGAGGGTACGAAATAATATTCTTGACGATACACAAAACCTTTCCGCCAAAATATGTATAATTGTAATAAAAAACGGATAAAAGAACATAAAAGCATTTATTACGTTATTTACAAAAATATATGTTTGGTTATTTACCATCTATATACAGATGTTTGGCATATTTATTATATCTAGGTATAACATGTATATCTTTTAATGTATATAAAAGATAAGTACAAAAAAAAGAAAAATATACAATTTTTTATATAAATTCGTTTAAAAAAGTAATATGACTTACATAATTACATTTAACATACGGTAACTATACGAATCACTATCAAAATTATTTTATACTTATCATGTCTTCAGACATAAGCTCTAAGTCATAGGCCACCATATAATATTATTAAAGGTATTTGAACGGTATAATTCAAAGCAAATATCCCCACTAGATTAAAGTTGACATTTGGAATAATAGAATTAGATTCAAAACCTTGGTCCAGAAATGTCAGTAAATTAAGTATCACATAAACAATGTAATTGAGTAATCTATAATGAATAACGTGTTGAAATTATAATAATACAAAGGTACTGCAGCAAATGTTGAAATAAACTCAAAGCAGACATTCTCTCAACAGTATTTAATCTACGTTTAATTTTTACGGGAATAGTATATTGTAGCTAGTATTTTCAATATAACAGAGATAGAATATTACTTTGCATCCTTTGGATCCAATTTATGATTATCTCTGTAACGGACGACGAAAAGAACTAACAATTAATTAACGAAAAAAACAAAAAGAAGAAATATACTGGAACTGCTCTATTGCCATCTCTGTATTGTTCAGAGCATTATTGAAGTAGTACCATAAACTAACCTTTTACATAAGCATTTGCAATGACCAAAACTGCACCACGAATGATTTGTCCGACATCTAATCACGGGGGAGCGTGTCAAGCCAAGTTTAAGCTAACAGAATGGCGAGTGGTACCGTGTGTAATATTACACGAACCATAATAGATTTTACAGAATCATTCAAAACAGGAACAAAGTAAGTTATGATGGAATATACTATCTCCTCAACTCAACTATGCTCCATCCTCAAAAGAACTGTAGGCTACGAACAACCACTGGAAAAACCTTTGGAAAACCTTGAAACTTTTGCATGTTTAGATTTAACTCCGTAGAAGCAACTTAACAAATGAAGTGACGCCGACGAAAATAGATAGATATTATATACGACTGTAGTATTGCTAAGAACGTGTTACACTTAATAGTGTATCCCCTAAATCCTGCAACTTGCACAAACTACGAAACAAATGACAAGTTGGATGCAACTTTGCAAGTAGTAAGGTCATATAAATAAACCAATAACCTCAATCATTGAACCGAAACAAAAGAATAAAGCGTTCAAAGTCATTCATCAAATTCATATAGGACGTATTAATGCTGCGATTGTTGTTTTCTTCTACCTTTTTGTCCAGACAAATTATTCGTATCTCTTTAAAAGAGACACATAAGAGCTCCATAATGAGAACCATAACTAATTGCGAAATTTTACGTATCTATAAAATGTATAACCGTGTATACCTATTATGTGAAAGCTTATATAAAATACATGAATATAGATGTAGCCCCAAGTCTAGCACCATTTAAATATGTATTATTCAAACCCTCCTATTGTTCAAAATACTTACCTGAAAACGTTTCAAGAGTTCATAAACCTTAACAATCTTTGGTCAACAAATTTGCAAATAAAAATAATTTAACAGTTAACGCAATTTATAACCATTTTAGTGTATCTATTGATAAACAAAAACCCAAGATGCACACTTAACGTCTCACAGTCGGCACACTAAAATGAGTGCATAATTTTGGATTAAGCGCTCATTTTAAATAGTCTCGCGTCGCTAGCGTCCTTGTAAAAACAACTTTAAATCATTCAAGTAAGATCGAATTTGCAAAATCATAAGTTTGTTGTGCCTTCGGCTTTTATATGGCAATGAGTGTACCTACTTATTGTCATGATATTGACTGAATTCAATTTGCATGAGCAATTGATAATTTTATTATTATAGTAAAAACAGCTTACAAAAACGGTCGAAATGGTTTGAATTTAAAGGGCAATTTAATAATGCTATGTATATAAATTAGCATAATTTGCAATAACTTTCTTATACTATTGAATAATCATAGCATTTTTGAGTCAATTTGCATTAACAAGATACGATAGAAAGTGCCTTTTCTCCTATTTAAGAATAAATTTAGTCTATATAGCTAAAATACAAAAAAAGACAATAAAGAATGTCAGGTCCCCAACGCAATATTTACAATGGTAAGCGTAACATAAGAATAGGTTAGTCGATATCCAAGCTCTTGAAACTGCTAGTAAAACTAGCAAACATTCCTTTACTAGGTTTCTTTATTCGCTTCTTTTCATCGGCCTTGAATATCTCTGTCTCTACCAACCATTCTCTGTAATTATCTTCCATATTCTTTCTCTGTTCTTCGTGAAATTTCTTAATGGGTCCCAAAGGTCCCCCAAAGTCTTCGGGTAAAAGTTCCTTATCGACTACGGACTCTGGACCTTCGGAAGAGAAGTTCAGAAGATTGAGGAGGTTTGAATGTATTAGAGGCTTCACGAGACACATAACTTGATTTATGAAGGAGACAGTGTGTACGACATGGATCTTCTTAAGACGGCAAGGGTGAGCATTCTGGAATATTAAAATTAATTAAAACACTATTTATCTATTTAAAATTCGCTTATGTGTATATTATTTAGGTATATTCATGTAGTCGGTATATTATTTATATTTTATAATGTATTTTATAAGCATGTTACAGTTACGTGCCACTAACTTAGGTTGTATTAACTAATTATTCCTGTACACTCAGAATACCCCTGATTCTACGTCGTTGA
The DNA here is from genome assembly GCA_015888305.1 of Antheraea pernyi. Classification (NCBI taxonomy): domain Eukaryota; kingdom Metazoa; phylum Arthropoda; class Insecta; order Lepidoptera; family Saturniidae; genus Antheraea; species Antheraea pernyi. The sequence goes on along the minus strand of MU160685.1, from coordinate 40,870 downwards.
ACAAATCCATCCCAAAGTTGCCTGAAAGAAATTCCTAATAGCAATAAGGCCGCTCATTGTAGCAATAACAAAACGTGAAATGTTTTTGAAATGAATGTTCAATGTATATGTCATAGTGGGAGCATCCAGCAGTCGGAGCATTCAGCAGTCGAAAGTTTGCTAACACCACCATCTATTATTTTCTATGTTAATCAATATAGTCAATGTGTTGTTAATGCACTTCTATTTTATTATTGTTAATGTGGATTATTCTAAATTATTGTGTAATTTAGATTA
>MU160685.1:0-39923 GCA_015888305.1 Antheraea pernyi | reverse complement strand
GAGATTATTGTAAAATCATTAATTACTAAAAATAACAAGGATCGAAAGAAGTCGTCGTTTCATTTCATAGTTTCAGTCGTGTTGTGAAAATACATACAAATGGAGGATAATGTCATCCGTGTGCTCTCGGCTCTCTACAGGCTCTAAATATATACTCTGACATATACAATTGGTGTACAATAAAGATTAAATAAATAAATTATGAACACTTTATCGTCGTTTCAAGTACAAAAGAGTAAAAAACAACTTGTTTGAAGATCAGCAAACTATTATTATACCTATGAGTCGGTAAATAAGAATTGTATCTTAATATTTTTTATACTAAAACACCATCATAAGTTGGTAGATGTGTCAATATAAAAATCTGGCGTGTGGTTTCTTAATAAAATTGGGTAAACACAACTTTTTATATGGTGTTGAAAACATGATGTTTAAATAACATCTTCTATAAATAAAACATGACAGAATTCTGTCGTTGTGCGCGCATCACGCAAAAACTATTCAATAGATTCCGATCTTTTCTTTACTTATACTTGGTATATATAGAAAAAAAAGTGTGTGTGTACTTATGTACTCGCGTTCGAAGTTATACATCTTTGGCGTAACAGGATAAAAATCTTATAAAAATTTTTATCTTTCGACTTATTCTGTAGAAAAAGTAGATATGTTTATATATTTTTTTTAGTTTTAATTATACGACGTTTCGTTCTTTTTTAATATTATCACCATAATTGTCTTCGTTTAATATAAAGTTATTAAAGTTTTATGAGACTTTAATTTTTATAAGCACTACAAAGACTAAAGAAATTTTGCAGGCAAGGTATATTTGTACTTTCAATTTTTGTATGTTTTTTCTTCTATATGTTACGCAAACGAAAACGCTATCAACTAGTTATATAATAAGCTGATGAGTAATTTGAACATAAAGTTATAAAATGAAGTTGTTTAACACAGTATTTTTGTACTACTAGCACTGCCAACATACTAGGGACTTTATTAGTTTGATCTTATAGAAGTTACTAACAGGCCCGTCGAACGTTGTCCCGCCCTGATAATATTTTTTTTTTGACAAATTATATACACAAGGTCTTAACAACTTCACCGGACTACATATTAGGGACTTTATTAGTTTGATCTTATAGAAGTTACTAGCAGTCACGTCGGACGTTGTCCCGCCCTGATAATACTTTTTTTTGACAAATTATATACCTAAACCTTTCTCACGTGAGAAAGGTCATGAATCACTTTATCTACTTCTGAAAATCGCATCAAGATCCGTTCAGTAGTTTTTAAGTTTATCGCGAACAGACAGACGGACGTGGCAGAGGACTTTGTTTTATACTATGTAAAATGATATACAAATATAGCTGATAATACATGCATTGGAATAATTCTGTAGGTAGTAGAGCCAGGCTGAAGCTATTACTGGTTTCAGCATAAATGGGTCGGCTCGTCCGGGGTAGTATCACCCGACCTACAGAAACACCGACGTGAAGTAACCAGTGCTCGCATTGTACTGCGTTTCGTTCGGTCAGTGAGAGCGCTGGAGGCCCACCTTCCCTCCCCCTCCTCTCACCCATCCCCTCTCCTGTCCCCATCCCAGTGTTCCTTCCCCCAAACACAAGCTGGCATACACTTGCGACTCCTTCGGTAACGACCGACAGGTATATTTATACATTAGACGTTGTTCTGGCATTAAATGTAATATGTTGAGAACATAATTTTTTTATGCGAGACATTCAATAACATAAAACAGAAAATCGTCAGAAAAAATTGTAGTCGTCGACGTCAGTTTCAACTAACTACAACTAAGACCCTTAATTACAACAAAAAAAAACCATCAAAATCGGTCAAGCATCGTTTAGGCGTAATTACGAACTCAAGCACATCGGAATTTTATATATATATATACCACGTTATAAAACATACTAATGTTAATATTCGTACTTATTTAACACCTGGTCATTATTACCATGCAGCTGGGCTTAGTTTTAGAAAAGGTTATTGTTATTTCGATGCTATTATAATTTACTAGCTTTTGCTTGTGGCTTTACTCGTTTTAATGTATTGATCTATGTGTCAAGAACTGTACATTTTTCTAGATGAAAGGCATCCGTGTCCTTTTTGACACACTTTTTTTTTGTTCGAACTGACTACGCTATTGACCAAACAAGGTCTTAACAGCTTCACCGGACTACGAACTTTTTAACACGCTTTTTTTTTCGAACTGACTACGCTATTGACCAAACAAGGTCTTAACAGCTTCACCGGACTACGAACTTTTTAACACGCTTTTTTTTTCGAACTGACTACGCTATTGTCCAAGCAAGGTCTTAACAGCTTCACCGGACTACGAACTTTTTAACACGCTTTTATTAGCTTCACCTGTATGTATTTTGTTTGTAACCGACCCCTTTGAGCTCGATTTTGTCCTACTTTGAACGATCAGATTTAATTGAAGCTTTGCACACTTGTCAAATTTTTTTAACTAAATGGATTTTTTATGAAAGCGTGTTTTTATTTGTTTTTTTTTTAAACTATTATTTATTTGTATGTAAGCGAAATTACACGATGACTGTAGCCAAGGTGTGAAAATTGTAACAAACAAAACTCACTTACACATTATTAATGTTAATTAGATTTAGAACTAGTTGGGATCATAATCTAGCACTGGATCTATAGTAAAGAGTTTGTTTTGTTCCTTGACAGCAGATATAAAGGAATTACGGATATTAATAACAAATGTGTAGACAAAATACATTGTAAAATATTCGATTTAGTGAATGTGCAAATAATATCAACATACCTGTATATAATGCATGAACGCTCGAAGAGCTGGCAACGTCACCCTCGTCAAATGGCCAAGGCTACAGCCCTTCATGTCAAATATGACAATGTAGCCATCAGATAGTCGGTCCTCAGACAATTTTACGTCATTGAACATGCAAAATACTCGGACCGCATCCGCGAAATTCAATTTACTATAATCGTAGTCGGAGAGACGGTATATGAGGACGTGATAACCTTCTGACGTCTTATTTGGAAGGCCAACCATGTGTCTGTAAACAAATAAATACATTTTCAACCAACTTTAAAGAAAGCACCCATACGATAGTCCTTGTCTGATGCCCTGGATATCGATGGTACAACCACCAATGATACAATAATGCTGATATATGTGGCATTTCATTTTTTGTACAACCTTAATTAACTTAATCTTCTATTTTTTAACTATGTATTTTATGAAGTTATACTTATTTTGGTGGGTAGGGAAAAATGATGAGAGTAAATTTTTAGGATGCGCGCGCACACCGTCACGAAACACCGACACCCTGAAGTTAGCTATAGCCAACTTTTTATATTTTTAATGTCATTTTTTTTACAAACGTAGAATAAGGCGATAGATAAAATTTTTGAAAAGATTTTTAGCTTGTTACGCCGAAGAAGTATACCTTTTAACGCGTGTACATAAGTACACAAACACTTTTTTTATTTTCAATTTTTGTATGTTTTTTCTTCTATACATAAGAAATATTCTTACGCAAACGAAATCAGGTATATTTCCTTATCGGGTAATTTTTTAGTAATTTGCTTATATTAATTTAGTCAACCCACGTTGTCTTGTGAATAAACGAAATAAAAAAAATTTAATAAATAAATAGGGAGGAAGATTTCAATTCGGTTGTATTGTTTTTTCTATATAGAAAATTCTTTTTTTTTTCGGATGTTTTCAATCATATTTCACTTTAATTGCCATTGAACCTTCGATTTCAAATATATACCAGAGAAGTTCTAAAATCGAATAGCAAATATAAGTACAGTAATTGAGATATTGATAGGTTCATCACAATCCAAGAACATGTAATTATTTCACTATGGTTCAAAGGTGTACTGGTGCGTTTCTTTAGAGTGGATATTTTAAGTCAGTTTTTTTAATTTTCCTGCAAATTATAATATAACGATTATGATGTAGTTAGTACTACCCTTTTACTGATGTAGTGTTAATTGGCAATGAGATTTTACTGATACTTCTAAAATTTCAAACTTTGCAACCATTTTAAAATCTGGACAGAATTATTTTCGTAGCATTTTAGAGATTCCAATTCCAAAAGAGACGGACATCATTAAGAACTATTTGATTGATATAATAATCCATATTTAACCGATATAGGAAACATTGAAATCAAAAACCGATATTTATTTTCAGACTGTAATAAATAATGACGTCACCCGTTCGTAAATTTATTCAAATTAAAGTATCACGAAAAGCGATGTTAATTAAATATATGTTGATTTTCAGTTCTAAATAAATGACATACGTTTGAATAATTTAAAAAGGTATATCAAAGTTCAAGTTCCATGTATTGTATGCATTTATACAGAATAATTTACAATATATAATGACATATCGACAAGACCACAAAGGTTGAAAATGTTAGGTACAGTCCTCGTTAAACTTTTTGGTCGCGCTAAATATAACCGTAAGTATGGGCTTACGAATAACATAGTAAAGAGTTTAATTCAAAACAAAGTTATAAATATGAATCTAAAATTGGCATTTATTTATTCTTAAGTCGTTTGGATGTTATACATATAATATAATATGTATTTATATCTAAACTAGCGGTCCCGGCGGACGTTGTCCCGCCTTGATAATAAAAAAAAGTGTGTGTGTACTTATGTACACGCGTTAGAAGTTTATACGTCTTTGGCGTAACAAGATAAAAAATTTGAAAAGATTTTTCAAAATCTTTCGCCTTATTCTACGTTTGTAGAAAAAATGACACTAACAATAGAAAAAAGGTATTTAATACATTGAATGTTTCAATACAAAGTAATACAAACAAACAAAATGTTGACTATAGCTAACTTCAGGGTGTCGGTTTTTCGTGACGGCGTGCGCGCGCATCGTAAAAATTTACTCTCATCGTTTTTCCCTAACGCGCCAAAAGAAGTATAACTTCAAAAATGTACAACTCAACCGCAGCGCCGCCTACCGGGACCAATTGTGAATCTAAACTATTTTCGGATCCACTGGAACACGCACGCAAACTATCATCAAAATCGGTCCAACCGTTTAGGAGAAGTTCAGTGACATACACACGTACAGAAGAAATTTATATATAAAGATTAGTGTTCTGCGTAACTATATCCAGAGAGATGAAAAATTTAGGCGATGAAAATACACATATATTGTATAGTAATATAATATAGTATTATTAGCGAATTCATTACATCATTTTTTAATAATAAATTACTATAAATATTGCATTACATCAGAAACTGCGGTCAAATTGCAACTAAAGACAAATAATAATAATATCAGCCCGTGAGAGTCCCGCTGCTGGACCAAAAATTCTTCCTAATGAAAAGTAGGAACATAATCATCACACCAGCCCACCATATATTCGTGATTTCATACCCAGATTCTATACTTTCCCACATATGGGGTACAACAAGATACAAAGAAGAAGAAGAAATACTATTTCTAAAGCTCAGGATTTCACCACCGTCTAGCAATAGAGCTACCAATTACCTTCGTATTAATAATTAGTAAATATACGCAAATTACACCAAATTCGTAAGTATACGAGTAGGTACATCACCGTTCGAATCTACGGATATCGAATCAATATTCCACCAATCAAAGCATTTGAGCACCATGCCTACTTCATAAAAATGAGTGCGTGTAACCGTCACACGCGATTCAAGTAAAAACTTCTTTGGCGTTATAAGAGACGGCGTTTAAGTACAAAATAAATACATCATATGAGAATTTAAAAAGGCATTTATTATTGATGTAACACTAGTAATATATACATTTATATCTTCAAATATGATATGACTGGTTTATGATAACTGAAATGAGAAACATGAATTCTACTCTGCAAATTTTCTAAATTTCTTGAGAAAACTGCATCAATAGTCGTACCATATCTTGTTGTTCATTGAACTGGAGATTATTCATCGTGAAATTTAGTTTATCACCTAAAAAACCAATCAATGGTCGAGATTCTTCTGAACGAAAATTAGCATTGAAATCTCCAGTAAGAATTAATGGTAACTCATGATACTTAGTATTCAAAAGACTTGAACTCTGTTCGTACTTATCTATATTTTATTTACTTTATAACAAAGATTTGCTAATAATATTTCCTGTGTTATTTAAGTTCGGAATTAGCTGATAGATGACACTACAGATAATGAAGCATTGATTTAATTTGTTACTTACTGTTCAAGACTATATTACAATCTTCTTTGTCATATAATTATTATAATGTTTATCTTTTAATTGTTATTTTTAAAATCTGACACTGTTATTTGTCGTGTGTATAAAATTATATTCCTTCAATGTAGCATATCTCATCTTTTCTTTTTCCTATTGAATTCATTGAAACCAGGTGGCAGCACGGTCGCACTCCCATATATACATAATTGTATGATTTTATTACTATTCAATTTAACATTTTTAATTATTAAAAAAAATGTTTATAAGCTATTTATTGACAGAATCAAAAATATTAAAAAAACCGGATGGTACAGAGCTTGACATCATATTGCCGTAACGAACTTCCGTTGCATTGTCGTCTAGTTATCTCCTAGTCGCGCCTAAAGAAGTTTTATTTCCACAATTGTTTCTTTCTCTGTACTGTAAACATTTTATCCCTTTGCTACCAAATTTTTTTTATATCTATAGATTTGATATAGTGCAGAAATATACGAGTAAGTTCACGTTCCTAAAATACCACTTGTATAGTCGAATCATGTGCAAGTTTTACCTTTATTTCTTTGATCAACAATAACTAGATAAATACCACAAAATAGGAGGAAATTGTTTGGACAAGGCTCTTCAAACACGCACAAACACGCACAATAACGGGGAAAAGTACTTTATCAATTGCGTGTTAAGGTTGAATTCACACTAAATGGTATTTATGTTGTCTTTTCATTCGTGAGGGGAGTAATTTATTGCTTTGCTCGTTTTATCGTAAGTATTAGATAATATTTTGAACATTTGTGACTTTATTACAAGATGTCATGGTTGTAATTAGATTGAACTTAAAACTGTTTTAAAACTTTTTTTCTCCCTTTCTTAGTAAACAAATAGCTACACATAAGTATATATTTACGCGGACAGCTTTTAGCTTCGATTTTGTACGTGACCCTTTATCTAGTTATTGTTGATCGAAGCTTTTTTTAAAGAGTTTTCATAATGATGTCGAAATTCTTTAAAAATTAATTCTGCCAATCGGCGAAGGGCATATCTGTCGTTTTTTACACTATTAGGTGAATCCGGATATACACTCGGAATCAGTAAAAAGGTGCAGATTCGCGTTTTCATTCACCTATTTATCAGCTTATGTTTTCAAATAACATTTAATCAGAAAACGAATTAACTTTAAGCTTTTTTTAAAGAGTTTTCATAATGATGTCGAAATTCTTTAAAAATTAATTCTGCCAATCTGCAAAGAGCACATCTGTCGTTTTTTGCACTATTGTGTGCATCCGGATATCCGGATACACTCGGAATCAGTAAAACGGTGCAGCTTCGTATTTTCATCTAACTATTTATCAGCTTATGTTTTCAAATAAGATTTAATCAGAAAACGAATCAACTTTGCTAAATATGCAGTCAGACATTTCAACTTTTCTCCGATTCGTTTTTTAGTCAGATGCGTTCCCTGTTTTTACTAAGGTAAGATTTTTAATTAATGACAGAAAATAGAATAATGATTATATACGTACGTTATATCCATAACTGCTTTATTCTTAGGAGCTAGCGGATCTCTATTTGTGAAGAGATCTGGTGTGTTCGCGCGCAGTGTGAAGTAGCATTCAATGGTATCCTTCGTTTCTTTTACCTTGTAATAGTTGGAGTGTAAAAACAGGAAGACATACTCGTCCGATATGTAAGGCAGGTGAGGCTGGCTCTTGATCCTACAAATTAATAATATTGATTTTATTTTAATTATAATGTATACAAATTATAGTTATGTTATAATCACTACATATAATAAAAGAAAGTCCTATGCAACGTCTGTCTGTCTGTTCGCGATAAACTCAGAAAGTAATGAACGGATTTTCATACGGTTTTCACTAGTAGATAAACTGATTCATGGGGAAGATTTAGGTCTATAATTTGTCTACGTTTCTTTTTATTTAGTTAAAGTTAAAGTCTGCCGGGCCTGCTAGTATTCATACATAGCGGCCAAAGAGACAGTATATTGACATGTTAAAAGGAATTGTTAACAAATCAGAGACACTAATAAGGTTGTCAATATTATCTATGCATTGTTTAATGTTGTTCATAACAGGTGTTCTAGCTATCTTGCATTACATATTTCAATATACGTATAATTTATTCAAACACTTGCATTCGATTGCCAAAGTGTTAACATGATGTTTAAACTGTGCCCGGCCTGGTAATCGAAGCGTGAAGTTATTGTAACAGTGACTATTAGCTATTATCTATATATACATTAAGCTGTGCTGGATTAAGTGACTATACTTTTTCTCTTGGGCCTTATTTATAGTTTACGTTGCTTATTATTGTCACCAAATCGTTGCTATCTTCATTTTTAATTAGCAAACGCGGACATTCGACGTTCGATTTTTTAACAGCGTTTCTTTTACTTTTTTTTTATGTCATAGGTGGCAAACGAACAGGTGGGTCACCTGCTGTTAAGTGATCACCACCGCCCATGGACACTAACAACATCAGTGGAGTCGCAAGTGCGTTGCCATCTTTTGGAGGGAAGGGTTAGGGGAGGGAAAGGGAGAGGAGAGAGGAGAGGGGAGGGGAGGTGGGTCTCCGGCACGCTCACTGAACGAACGAAACGCAACAATGCAATCACTGTTATGTGAGGGGAGTAATTTATTGCTTTGCTCGTTTTATCGTAAGTATTAGATAATATTTTGAACATTTGTGACTTTATTACAAGATGTCATGGTTGTAATTAGATTGAACTTAAAACTGTTTTAAAAAATTTTTTCTCCCTTTCTTAGTAAACAAATAGCTACACATAAGTATATATTTACGCGGACAGCTTTTAGCTTCGATTTTGTACGTGACCCTTTATCTAGTTATTGTTGATCGAAGCTTTTTTTAAAGAGTTTTCATAATGATGTCGAAATTCTTTAAAAATTAATTCTGCCAATCGGCGAAGGGCATATCTGTCGTTTTTTACACTATTAGGTGAATCCGGATATACACTCGGAATCAGTAAAAAGGTGCAGATTCGCGTTTTCATTCACCTATTTATCAGCTTATGTTTTCAAATAACATTTAATCAGAAAACGAATTAACTTTGCTATTTTTTTTATTGTAGCACGGCAAAATGACTGCACTGTGCCTGATGGTAAGCACAGTACAATCCAAAATCAACGGCGACCACCAAGTGACACACTGTCCATCGCCGGTCGCCACTGTCATGCCGGCCTGTGCCGGCCTGCGAAAAGCTGGATATGCACAGGCTGATCCCGAAACGCGACTCGCAAAAGCGAATCACTATGACGGGCTTTTTCGCCATATACATGATGGTTGCGACCCAGTCAGGCTGTAAAACCCTACCACCCCGCTTTTGCTATTGCCTCGTTCGTTATTTAGCAGGGTGCACCACGTGCAGGTGAGGTTGGCTTGGATGTCTCAAGTCTTATGATGTTATTCGACACCCCTTACACCTCAAGAGACCTAGACTTACACCTTTTTACAGAGGCAAGATTTTTAATGAATGACAGAGAATAGAATAATAATTATATACGTACGTTATATCCATAACTGCTTTATTCTTAGGAGCTAGCGGATCTCTATTTGTGAAGAGATCTGGTGTGTTCGCGCGCAGTGTGAAGTAGCATTCAATGGTATCCTTCGTTTCTTTTACCTTGTAATAGTTGGAGTGTAAAAACAGGAAGACATACTCGTCCGATATGTAAGGCAGGTGAGGCTGGCTCTTGATCCTACAAATTAATAATATTGATTTTATTTTAATTATAATGTATACAAATTATAGTTATGTTATAATCACTACATATAATAAAAGAAAGTCCTATGCAACGTCTGTCTGTCTGTCTGTTCGCGATAAACTCAGAAAGTAATGAACGGATTTTCATACGGTTTTCACTAGTAGATAAACTGATTCATGGGGAAGATTTAGGTCTATAATTTGTCTACGTTTCTTTTTATTTAGTTAAAGTTAAAGTCTGCCGGGCCTGCTAGTATTCATACATAGCGGCCAAAGAGACAGTATATTGACATGTTAAAAGGAATTGTTAACAAATCAGAGACACTAATAAGGTTGTCAATATTATCTATGCATTGTTTAATGTTGTTCATAACAGGTGTTCTAGCTATCTTGCATTACATATTTCAATATACGTATAATTTATTCAAACACTTGCATTCGATTGCCAAAGTGTTAACATGATGTTTAAACTGCGCCCGGCCTGGTAATCGAAGCATGAAGTTATTGTAACAGTGACTATTAGCTATTATCTATATATACATTAAGCTGTGCTGGATTAAGTGACTATACTTTTTCTCTTGGGCCTTATTTATAGTTTACGTTGCTTATTATTGTCACCAAATCGTTGCTATCTTCATTTTTAATTAGCGAACGCGGACATTCGACGTTCGATTTTTTAACAGCGTTTCTTTTACTTTTTTTTTATGTCATAGGTGGCAAACGAACAGGTGGGTCACCTGCTGTTAAGTGATCACCACCGCCCATGGACACTAACAACATCAGTGGAGTCGCAAGTGCGTTGCCATCTTTTGGAGGGAAGGGTTAGGGGAGGGAAAGGGAGAGGAGAGAGGAGAGGGGAGGGGAGGTGGGTCTCCGGCACGCTCACTGAACGAACGAAACGCAACAATGCAATCACTGTTACTTCACGTCGGTTTTCTATGAGAGGGTGGTTACATTTGTGCCTTATCATTAGTATGCCTTATATAGTCATTAATGCATCAACAAAATACAAATACTGGCATGGGTTTGCGGAGAATTAAATTCCCTGCGAAAATTAACACTGAACCTAGTTAAAAAAGCCAATCACTTCCTCATAGCGTAAAGATATTTTTTAGACCATTTAGTTACCTAAGAAATTTAAATTCGTATGCTTCTATCTCTGAATTTAAAAAAATGTTTATAGGCTTTATAAAGTGGACTAAATCTCATCTGATGTTAAATGATGTTGTGGCCCAAGTTAGTGACCCGCTAAGTCTAAAGAGAACTGGCACTCAAATACGGCTATCTGGACACGCATATACTAGCGTACTGTCAGTTCTTTTACACTTGCAGCCTGTGGGTTGACTATACGCAGCCGGCATACAGTGATTTGTACGTTCAATATAATAACGCTTTCCGGGTGCTGATGGGGCTGCCGCAATGTTCGCGGATGTTGGTACTGACGGCTTTGCGGCGATCATGCGCAAACGCCCAACAACATACTACGTGCGCTGGTGGACCGATGGGACTCTCCGATGCTGGCTCGCTGGATACGGCTACATGCAGTCGTACAGTGAATTTTCACCATCACCTCAGGGTACACTCGGCCCTGCCATTTAATGTTATTTATATCCTGTGTTTTATGTTTTTGTTTATAATTTATTTTTCTGTTTTATTATTATTATTGTCACTAATTATTGAAATCTGTAATCGTACCCACAAATAGGGATGTAACGATGTTCATTGCTGCTCCGCTCCTGTGGGTCTTAGCGTGATGATATATAGCCTATAACCTTCCCTGATAAATTAGCTATATAACACTGAAAGAATTTTCCAAATCGGACCAGTAGTTCCTGAGATTACCCTTTACAACGTCACAAACTCACATAAATACGATTAAAATTTCACGGCTGCGATACACATACACACATATAACCCATTATTAAGAAGTTAAATTAAAAAAAATGTGCCTTAAATCAAACGTTTAAAAGTAATCCTCTTCAAGATAACTGTTATGTGCCTTAAATCAAACGTTTAAAAGTAAGATAACTATTCAAACATACTCGTATAACCCATTATTAAGAAGTTAAATCTAAAAAAATGTGCCTTAAATCAAACGTTTAATAGTAAGATAACTATTCAAACATACTCGTATAACCCATTATTAAGAAGTTAAATCTAAAAAAATGTGCCTTAAATCAAACGTTTAAAAGTAAGATAACTATTCAAACATACTCGTATAACCCATTATTAAGAAGTTAAATCTAAAAAAATGTGCCTTAAATCAAACGTTTAATAGTAAGATAACTATTCAAACATACTCGTATAACCCATTATTAAGAAGTTAAATCTAAAAAAATGTGCCTTAAATCAAACGTTTAAAAGTAAGATAACTATTCAAACATACTCGTATAACCCATTATTAAGAAGTTAAATCTAAAAAAATGTGCCTTAAATCAAACGTTTAATAGTAAGATAACTATTCAAACATACTCGTATAACCCATTATTAAGAAGTTAAATCTAAAAAAATGTGCCTTAAATCAAACGTTTAAAAGTAAGATAACTATTCAAACATACTCGTATAACCCATTATTAAGAAGTTAAATCTAAAAAAATGTGCCTTAAATCAAACGTTTAATAGTAAGATAACTATTCAAACATACTCGTATAACCCATTATTAAGAAGTTAAATCTAAAAAAATGTGCCTTAAATCAAACGTTTAAAAGTAAGATAACTATTCAAACATACTCGTATAACCCATTATTAAGAAGTTAAATCTAAAAAAATGTGCCTTAAATCAAACGTTTAATAGTAAGATAACTATTCAAACATACTCGTATAACCCATTATTAAGAAGTTAAATCTAAAAAAATGTGCCTTAAATCAAACGTTTAAAAGTAAGATAACTATTCAAACATACTCGTATAACCCATTATTAAGAAGTTAAATCTAAAAAAATGTGCCTTAAATCAAACGTTTAATAGTAAGATAACTATTCAAACATACTCGTATAACCCATTATTAAGAAGTTAAATCTAAAAAAATGTGCCTTAAATCAAACGTTTAAAAGTAAGATAACTATTCAAACATACTCGTATAACCCATTATTAAGAAGTTAAATCTAAAAAAATGTGCCTTAAATCAAACGTTTAATAGTAAGATAACTATTCAAACATACTCGTATAACCCATTATTAAGAAGTTAAATCTAAAAAAATGTGCCTTAAATCAAACGTTTAATAGTAAGATAACTATTCAAACATACTCGTATAACCCATTATTAAGAAGTTAAATCTAAAAAAATGTGCCTTAAATCAAACGTTTAATAGTAAGATAACTATTCAAACATACTCGTATAACCCATTATTAAGAAGTTAAATCTAAAAAAATGTGCCTTAAATCAAACGTTTAATAGTAAGATAACTATTCAAACATACTCGTATAACCCATTATTAAGAAGTTAAATCTAAAAAAATGTGCCTTAAATCAAACGTTTAATAGTAAGATAACTATTCAAACATACTCGTATAACCCATTATTAAGAAGTTAAATCTAAAAAAATGTGCCTTAAATCAAACGTTTAATAGTAAGATAACTATTCAAACATACTCGTATAACCCATTATTAAGAAGTTAAATCTAAAAAAATGTGCCTTAAATCAAACGTTTAATAGTAAGATAACTATTCAAACATACTCGTATAACCCATTATTAAGAAGTTAAATCTAAAAAAATGTGCCTTAAATCAAACGTTTAATAGTAAGATAACTATTCAAACATACTCGTATAACCCATTATTAAGAAGTTAAATCTAAAAAAATGTGCCTTAAATCAAACGTTTAAAAGTAACCCTCTTCAAGATAACTGTTACAATTACATCGGGTTTATTGAGCCGTGTAAAAGTAAATTCATATTTCACAGAATATTGTTATTTCTAATTATAACATACTAGCTTTTGACGGCGGCTTTACTCGCAATTATTTAGATATGACTAATCTAATCTCTCTGGAACTATACTCTTGTTTTGGATTCAAGGTTCTCTGTGATGTTCTTTTCTGTATACTTAAGGCGTGAGAGCATAACAAATATTTGTAGGTGGTAGAGGCAAGCTGAAGCTGTTTGTTTGGTTTCAGCATGAATGGGTCGGGGTAGTACCACCCCGGACCATCTCACAGAAACCTGACGTGAAGTAACAGTGCTTGCATTGTTGCGTTTCGTTCGGTCAGTGAGAGTGCCGGAGGCCTACCTCCCCTTCCCTCCCTTCTCCCCTTCTCTACCCACTCCACCATCCCTTCCCTCCCAAACACGGGCTGGCAACGCACTTGCGACTACTCTGGTATTGCTAGTGTCTAAGGACGGTGATCACTTAACATCAGGTGCCCCGCCTGTTCGTTTGCCTCCGATGATATAAAAAAAGTCAGTTTTACGTCTATAATATCATTTAGGATATAAATCACAATAGAAACACAATACCACACGGTATTAAATATGATGGTGTTGAAGTTAAACATAAATCTATACTTAATATATAAAGCTGAAGAGTTTGTTTGTTTGTTTGGTTGAACGCTATGATCTCAGGAACTACCTGTCCGATTTAAGAAAATCCTTCGGTTTTAAATAGCTCATTTATCGAGGAAGGCTATAGGCTATATATCATCACGCTAAGACCAATAGAAGCAGAGCACCAATGAAGAATGTTTCAAAATCGGGCACTTTTTTCCTTTTGATAGATTTCGTTAGTTGTAGTAATAATATTCGTTCAATAGGACAGGCGAAGGAATTAATCCATACTGCCAATTCTGAAGTTGTCAATATAGGTATTTCTTATATATCCTTTAATCAATTTTCTACCATGTCCAAGTTACAATAAAGGCATAAGCGCCAAATCTTCTATATATTATTATGTCGTACATTATTTTATCCATCATTATTATCTTCTTAGTCTTCATAATCATAATACAAAATTATTCAAATAAAGATTTCGTTAGCGTTAGCATTATATACGTTACCATAGTATGGTTATAGTCGTATGTCGATACGTTCAGTAGTTTCGACGTGACTAAACCTTGATGTAACCTAGTCCGATAAAGCTATGAAGGCCCATCAAGGCAATAGCGTATAGTTAGTTCAAAAGTAAACTGTATTTTCATTATATGATTACATATAGGTAAACAAAAATTCCTATTACGATTTAGGATTTTCAAATGACGTTAAACACAATAGCTTATTTAATTATGATTGTGCGTTTATTGCATATATTGCAATACAAGTGCATTTATTATTGTTTCTTGTTAAGTGATCTGACTACAGTGGAAGACAAGAAGGTTAACTAAAATAATAAAAATAGAGTAATAGTAAAAATAAACATATGCCTATAAATGTATACTGGGTGATTGGTTACTCGTTAGCAATATTTTTACAGGATACTCAGTACTTGATACACGTTCTAAATCAATTAAAAAAAATAGATGCTTAGTACTCGACTTAATTATCTAGAACATACAAAAATTATGGTAAATTCTCTACCCGTTTATCTTAAAGTACAGTGTCAATGACCGTCGTGTGTAGTCAAAGTGAAGCCAATCAATTAACAAAGGATAATTTTTCGAAATTTGAACAAACAAAAGGGTTTATTATCCGTTTTATTATGGAAGGTTATAAACACCGGGACGCCGCTCGCAGGTATAGACATCGGTCATTCACCTAGGTTTATTTAAATTTGTACCCATACTTTTGAGAGTCTTAGAACAATCTTTAACGTAGATTGTCTTTGTTATTTATTAGTCTTTGTTGTTTATTAGTATTTGTTTTGATATTATTATTTTATATGTTAAATGTGACCATAAACTATCACACGATTGAAGGTTGTCACTCTTTAAACAGTCACGGTGAATACATAAATAAAAATCATTGCCTTTTAAATGTCTACAATTATTATAATTTAGTAATAACTGTAGTTTAAGTTCCTTGTTTCTTATAACTTATAGTTCATTTTTTGTAATTGTCATTTATAAATTTCAACTTGAACTTTATCGGTGTTATTACAAAAAGTTAAATACGTATTGAACACTTACTTTTAAAAGGTTTCCAATTAAATGCACCGCGGTCGCTGAATGTTCGCCACCTTGCTCTTTTGTCTCGCTTTGGTTACGTTAGGTTAAATTTGCGAATCCATTGCACTGGTTTGGCCGTCTGGGAGACAGTCGGGATGTACCAGGCTGTCTCTCTTTAGCGCGGGAGGCCCAGGATTAGGCTGGGCCGGCTGCCTGAAGCGACATGGTTGCTAGCTAGCTCGAGCCCGTGTCGCCCCATCAAGGCAGTAGAGGTACATGGGGGTCGGACATAAACCACTCTCTGCACCGGGAGGGTGGGTATCCATAATGGATTTCCCCTCGTAATAAAAAAAAAAGGTTATTTTTGCGAAAAAGGATAACGCGAACTTGCCTCGGGCGAGTGCGGTGCATTAATTTGAAACCTTTTTAAAGCAAGTATTTAACTTTTTTGTAATAACACCGTCTAGGTTTAATTTGAATTATATTATTTTAACTTAGCTAATTAAATTATATTGACTTAGCATATTTAAAAGCTGTAAATATTGTTAACACAGATAGGGTATCTGTCTGTTGTCAGAGGATTTTCTTTTTATTTAATTTTTTTTTTTAATAGGTAAACTCACCATTCTCGAACCTGTTGTAGTTCATTTTCATGGTCGTCTGGTAACGATTTCAACCCATGTAGAAACGGGTGTGAATATTTCGTTGACGCCATTATCACTCCCACTCTCTTACTGAAACATCAACAAAAAAACATAATTATAAACTTCAATATAAGCAATATAACCTTTTGATGGTGATATCAGAATAAAATCAGGTAAGGAAAAGAGAATTAATTTTGTACAAAAGTGACTGCGGTAAGGAAAAGAGAATTAATAATATTTAAAAAAAAACTAAAAATCACGTTTTATAAGTAACCGAACAAAAAACTAAAATGTATTTTTTTTAATATGGAGTATTCATGCTATGGACATGTTTATTCGTTAATAGTAAATAAATAAAAATAATTTTAAAATAAGTATATCAAGAAACTAGCTGACCCGTGCAACTTTGTCTGGACCAAGTAGGTTACTACTGGTTTCAATTATATTTTTAAACGCAAAATTCTTAAAAAACCTAATACCCGATTACAGCGACACCTGCAATACTAAATTGTGAATTCAAAACAGTTGGTATGTGAGATTTTTTTTTAAATAAGCCTAGCATCCGTCATATATTAGGAATAAAAATCTAAACTTATTAATCTAATTTTTTGTTAATTAATTAATTGGACAAACTTATTAAATTATCGTACTGTCATCGGTCCTTGATAAGTTTACTAGATTTCATTTTAATCTGACAGTTTGAAGTACGTGAAATCGGATACCATTGTCGTAGCCAAACACTCGATTAATTTCTCATTTGGTTAATAAGACCGTTGCTCGAAGTGTTAATTGATTTCCCAATAACATTATAACCTTAATTTCACATCACATTTATATTTCACTAGTTGTATCAGCGGTTTCATTCCCGTTTATTATTATTTGGTGTTGTTATTTATTGTAATAGATACTTAAGTTAAAGCAAAATGGAGATTATCTATTTCTTCTTCTTCTTACCCTTATCCCACATAAGTGGGGTCGGTACAACATGTTTGTCATGTTGTGGTATATGATTTGGCTTAATTTTTACGATCGGCCGCCTGCCTGACATCAACCCTCCTTGGGATTATTTTGTGGTACCACTGTATTTATGATTATTATTATATAGTTACGAAGTCTGGTGCGATCTTTTAGCCTTACAACTTTTCTGTAGGCTTTAGCTTTGGTAGGCTATTTATAGTATCTGCTTGAGCGGCACAACCGTTCCGGTTAAAAAGGAAGTTCTTCAAGATTATGGTTTGTTTGATATATTGACATTTATATGTAACAGTAAAATAGCCAACTTTAGACTATTCCCGAGGACTGCATTTTCGGTTTTTTTTTTCAGGATTCGTGGGTTCAGAGTTTTGTCAGTTATAATAATATAATATTAAATACAATAAACCAATATAATAATATGAAATATGAAAACTATAATAGAAAAAAAAACTTATTCTCCTTATTTAAATATATAAGCACTAGCTTTTACTAATTAAATATTAGGGTGGAAGTTTCTTTGCACTTCCGCCTGGAATCGCTCGACCGCTGTAACGTCTCACTGTACAAGTCCCATAGAGTAACGAACCTGCGAGTAGTCAGTGTAAGCGGTTTCATAATTCTATGGTTTACCCTAATATTTAATGACAGATTTCCGTAAAACAACGCCTTCATAAGTAAAAAAAAATTGAACTGTCACGGGACGCCTGGCAATTGTAAAACATCGAAATTGTTTTGTATAAGTTATATGCCTAAAAGAACAGATTACGACAGGAATCAGATATGGCATAATGAAAAGATAAAACATTACAAAGTTTTTTCATAAAATAATGACTGTTTATTTATTTTATTACATAAATATTCGACTTTATTAAATACAAAATACTAAAATTGAACTAAGCCCAAGCGAGGTGTTTTTGGCGGCATTTATCAAAGGGCGCTAGGTCGTCGGCGCGTGTCGCGTAACACTAGTATAACAAGTGTCCGACAAAACAATTTGAATCTTCTGTTTATACAGATAGGGTTGCAAATGTTTTTTACTATTTCGTTATTAGCGCCAAGTTCGTATTGTGCGTCGCCACGCGCGTCGCGCCAAGGCAAAATCAGATTAACCCGCGCCTATAGATGTTTCACATCAAAAATATAGCTTTTGCTGCACTCCCGTTAATGTAGATTTGATGCATCCTTAATAACCTGATGTTAAATTACAATGTGACCTAAGACGATAACCACGCTAAACCTAGACGGGAACTGACTCTCAAGTGCAACTGCCGGCACACACCTATCCGTACTTTATGACAGACTTCCAACTAAGGGTGGTAGCTAACTAGACGGGCTTAGAAAAACCCTACCACAATGCTGTCTGTGGCTTCATCATTATGTTTTTCTTTAACGAAAGTCCGGCATTCGCAAGGCTTCGAACCTATCGAACCGAAACGAACGAGCTTACCACTCAGCTATCATCGCTGGATAGTTTGTATATTAATAGCTATAGTCTGTATAAGTTACTGACTATAGAGGTAAGTGACCAAATATGGGATAGTATCCCTAATATGGAATACCAGCATTTCTGTACAACTAAAAATCACACTCGCAATAAATAATGATTGTCTCTATCTTTCTATCCCCATTTGCGCGTACAAGTCGTAGCATGTCAGTCGAGTGAGCCCTTTCCTCACTGTGACAATGTACCGCATAACTTTCTGAGGTATGTAAAATATACACATGTACAAAAACTGCACATAGTATTATTGTTTCTAGTACTCGAGATAGATGTCGCTGTTACAGAACCTTCCTAATCTTTCAACTATATTTGTTTACGCGTAAACGACATATAATACTAAAATATCATTCTCTCGGAACCTTTCAATTATTATTATTTTTAATCTCTAAGCTTATTAAGGTCTATGACAGTATGTCTGCACATCGAGTTCACTAACTAATTTAAGTTTAAAAACAATCACATTTTCGTTTAATCGTTAGATTGTTATTGTTAAAAAAATCATAATGAGTTGTTAATGGTATATAATAAATAAATAGTGTTTATTATATTTAGATAACTACGAAATATAATACTAAAACCGCCCAAAAGCCATGCACATTAAACTGTAATTGCCATAAATAATGAAGCAATTATTATTTATTACATAAAACAATGGATTTAGGTACATCAATTGTTTTCTGTGACATTTTGTATGAATAAAGTATTAATTATCATTGACACCAATTGTTTGGATATTTATCACCTTTTGGCCACGGCAATGGCTTCTTAGAAGTAAATATAAATTTATTTTAAAATAGAAGTAAATTTATCAAAAGTCATAAGAAATTTTAGGTATATTCATATTATAAAGTTTTTAGTTTAAAAAGTATTATAGTCTTTTCTATTGAACCAAAAAGTCATTACATAAATGTCACTAGATATTTGTAATTCAATTTATAACGTGTACCTATAAAACACGGTGTCCGTTATTTACCAAGTTGGCTTTTTTTTTACTTGGGCATCGTTCATATCATAGCCTGAATACATTTAAGAAAAAAAATCGAATGCCGTTCAATCGTGCCTTAACGATGATAGGTACTTTTCCCATTCGTTTAACATTTTTTTCATTTTTGAGAAATTAATTGTTATCTTGCTTGTTTTATTAAATAACTTACTAAATATTATTAATTCTCCACCTATTATGGATCTCTTGGGATGGAGAAATTTTGATATGGGCGTAAAAATTTAATTTGTATATTTTGATAAGGTTAAAACCATTTTTTTTCTTTAATATTTTTAGACTATAAGCTAACGACTTGAACGATACCCAAGACAAAAAATAACTGACACCCTAATGCACAGACAACGCTATCTATCACTGGAATCTGCATGTGAGATTGCTTTAAACATGTTACGAACATTCTGGATACGTTTTCAAAGTATAATATAAGTGCAATATAAATATACAGGAAAGAATTAACATACACTGATAAGTCTCCCCGCTATTAGTAATTTGGTATATTATATTTGGTAGGTGGTAGAGCCACGCTGAAGCTATTACTGGTTTCAGCATGAATGGATCGGCTCGCTCGGGGTAGTACCACCCTCTCATAGAAAACCGACGTGAAGTAACAGTGCTTGCATTGTTGCGTTTCGTTTGGTAAGTGAGAGCGCCGGAGACCTACCTCCCCTAGCCCCCTTACCCCATCTCTTCTCCTCTCCCCTTCTCCAAACACAGTCTGGCAACGCACTTGCGACTCCCTTGGTGTTGCAAGTGTCTATGGACGGTCCTTATCACTTAGCATCAGGTGACCCACATGCTCGTTTGCCTCCTATGATATAAAAAAAAATGAATTATATTTTTACATTTGCAGTCATCAGATTAATAATATAGTTAATTTGACTGTTAAATATCATTGAATACTAGGGTAAACAAGTTCACGTTGAAATCAAGGCGGTAGAGCAGCACCGTAACCAGGTAAAACAACTCGCTTCAGCGCATTGAATTTCCGCATTCCGTCGTATTTATTGGTGTACACGATAACGGAAATCGCCCCTGAACTTTGACAGTAATTACGATCAGGTGTATTTTTATCCTTTCGATTACCAGATGCAAAAAAAAACAAATAAAATTGATCACAAAGACATATAAAAAAAACTCTACCGCAAAAACACTAAACCTTTATTGAAATACAATGAACAAGTTGATGGGTAAAAAACTTATTTCTGTCCCTCTCTTTATTAATCAATACTGAAATATTACGTCATTCGTATAACTGAGCCGAGTCCAAAGACTTCTGCATAATGTTAAAACCCATGAAATCGTGTAGACTTAAAATGTTGGCAAATAAATAAACAGTAAATATAGACACAAGATATAAAAAATCGAGGTAGTCATAAGGACTGCTGCACAGAATAATATTACTCCTAGCGGAGGACTGCTGACAGAAGCGAAAATTCAATACAATAGAATAACTATGTTGTGTTTTGAATTTTTTAATGAATTATAAAGATATTTTTGGTAGAGCCACACTGAAACTATTACTGGTTTCAGCATGAATGGGTCGGCTCGCCCGGGGTAGTACCACTCTCACATAGAAAACCGACGTGAAGTAACAGTGCTTGCATTGTTGCGTTTCGTTCGGTCAGTGAGAGCGCCGGAGGCCCATCTCCCCTCCGCTTTCCTCTCTCCTCTCCCTCCCCTAACCCTTCGCCCAATAGCGTGGCAACGCACTTGCGACTCCTCTGGTGTTGTTAGTGTCCATGGCCGGTGGTGATTACTTAACATCAGGTGATCCACCTATTCATTTGTCACACACATTTATGACAAAAAAAAAATATTTCATAATTTGTAAATTGAAATTATTATCATTAGTCTGATTTTCACGTCTATTAGCACTACGAATAATAATTATATACATTTTCATACAGTTTATAATTAATATATAATGACTGCGCAATCTCAATATAAAATATCAATATCAGATGTGTACAGGGCAATACTACGCGCCAATACGATCGGTCATGCCTACACTAAATTATAAATTGCGAAATTATAAATGTAACTCCTGCCAAAAAAAATCGAGCTCAAAGTGGTCGGTTACATACATACATACAGGTGAAGCTAATAAAAGCGTGATTATTTAGTTAAATTTTTTAATTTTTTGACAGGTGTGCAAAGTTTGAATTAAATCTGATCGTTCAAAGTAGGACAAAATCGAGCTCAAAGGAGTCGGTTACATACATATACATACAGGTGAAGCTAATAAAAGCGTGATAAAAAAACCATTCAATGCGCCCAAAAGCAGTTTTCACTTCAGAAACAATACTGTGTTTCCGCATAGTGAAACAGAAACTAACACAGGTTTTCTGATTCATTAGAATTTGATAAAAATATATATATTAAACTACGATATTGTGAGTCGAGTGATTGCGCATATAATGTGCGAGTTTTATTTGATTACTAATAACGTATCGTACGATGTTACAGCACGGCCATTCGAGTGTGACTAAAGTTGTTTGTTTATATGTAACACCACGCACGGAATACACTTTTTTCGCGTTTTACCCAATTAAGTGAAATTGGGTTATATGGATACCTGATTTATTTTTCTTTCTATTGCACGAACATTGCGTTATTCTGGCTTGCCTCGAATGCTTATAACATTCACGTTGTGTTATCCTAATAACAGAGAGCTCATTTAACAAAATACCTCAGAGCACAAGGCGAACTCTATTCGTGGCATTACATTCCTGTAGGTGGTAGAGTTACGCTGAAGCTATTAATGGTTTCAGCATGAATGGGTCGGCTCGCCCGGGGTAGTACAACCCTCTCACAGAAACACCGACGTGAAGTAACAGTGCATGCATTGTTGCGTTTCGTTCGGTAAGTGAGAGCGCCAGAGGCCCAACTTCCACTGTAGTCCGGTGAAGCTGTTAAGACCTTGCTTGGTCAATAGCATAATCAGTTCGAAAAAAAAAAAAAACTAGAGTTACGCTGAAGCTATTAATGGTTTCAGCATGAATGGGTCGGCTCGCCCGGGGTAGTACAACCCTCTCACAGAAACACCGACGTGAAGTAACAGTGCATGCATTGTTGCATTTCGTTCGGTAAGTGAGAGCGCCAGAGGCCCAACTTCCATTCCCCTTCCTCCTTCGCTTACTCCCCCTCACCCCCAAGACAGGTTGGCAACGCACTTGCGACTCCCCTGGTGTTGCAAGTGTCTATGGACGGTGGTGATTACTTAACATCAGGTGACCCACCTGTCCGTTTGCCTCCTATGATATAAAAAAAAATACAATTTAAATGCAAACATTTTAGAAAAGATTTGACGTTGCATAGTTTTATGTTTTTTTTTCGAACTGACAACGATATTGGTCTAGTAAGGCATTAACAGCTTCACCGGACTACTAAAGTGAGCGCTTAAGGCACTCCGCCGCTTTTATTTTGACAACTAGTAATAGGGTGCACAGCACACATCGGCTTGAGCTGTTGCCTAGGTTACGCAAAATCGCGAATTGAACTGAATTAACTATTTTTTTTTACATGGGGAAATCCTACGGATACCCTCACTGGCTGGGCAGCTAGGGTGGGGTATGTCCGACTTGCACGGATTAAAGCCCCATGGTGCCTCCTTACACCTATTTGGCCGGGGAGCAGGAACTGCCTACGGCACTAAGTCTGCTCACCCGGCAGGTGCTGGCTCCTCATAAGGGGCCCCTTCTGCGGCCTGAGTGGGTCAAGATAGTAGACCCCTCAGAGAGGAGCGGGTGTTAAATCCCCCCCGACGAACTGTAGGAGTCGCACGGCACAATGCGCCTCAACCACGTGGGCCTACTATAGGGAATTAACCTAAGCTAAGCTATATATTCATACATGTACGAGTTAGTGAAATATACATGTCTACCAAGCATGTATACCTCAGTAACTCGTATATGTATTTCGTATCGGGCAAGTATCGTTTTATGATAATGCGATGATGCGATTAATTTATCCCTTCTAGAGATAGATAATCGGCTAAGTTCGATTTCGTATAGCGATATCTTTGTCTATCGCAGTCATTGCGCTGTGCGATAGAGACAACACTTTACAAAACCGATTTTATCCGCACGTCTCACTCTACGTTCCGACATGCCATATAAAATGCCCAATACTGTATTTTTTTTTTATGCTTTTCAATAAATAATGGTAGCGACTATATAGTCGTTGTCGTTTAATTTGAATATACATAATTACATACATAAGATTGAATTTGCTGTTTGGCTAGCTAATGTCTCCGAAACAGTGTACAGATTTTAACAAGACATTTACTGGCATATAAAACAATTTTTAAAGTGGTATCAAATATATAAGATACAGATTACAGGCTAAATAGTCATTATAAAATTAAACAGAGATTCATTTAAAGTCGGTAACAAAAGTACAGTTAAATAAAAGTCAGCACCAAATTAATCCAAAGAAATAAATTGGATAATAGAGTAAGATATCTTTTTTTTAATGTCATCAGTGGCAAACGAACAGGTAGGTCACCCGCTGTTAAGTGATCACCACCGTCCAGGGACACTAACAACACCAGAGGAGTCGCAAGTGCGTTGCCACCCTTTTGGGCAAGGGATTAGGGGTGGGAGAGGGAGAGGAGAAGAGGGGAGGGGAGGTGGGCCTCCGACGCTCTCACTGACCGAGCGAAACGCAACAATGCAAGCACTGTTACTTCACGTCGGTGTTTCTGTGAGAGGGTGGTACTACCCCGGACGAGCCGACCCATTCATGCTGAAACCAGTAATAATTTCAGCGTAGCTCTACCACCATTAAAGTAATAAAAGAGCTACTACAAATATCCTCTTTTAAACAAAACAAAAAAAAACAGGTAGTAAAAACACACGATAGAAATGCAACTATCGTATAAAAGGGAAACATTTTAATTATTCATGAATGACTTTTGAATAGCATAGATTATGTTCATTGAAAGCCACATCGCCTGAACTCTGTACACGCCAACACGGACAAAAATAAAGAAAGGAAGCGAGAAGAGCGTTCTTTGCGTTCTTCACTGTTCTTCGCTTCAAAGCAAGCGAAACACTGCTGTCTCTACCCGACACAGTGTTTACCTACAAAATTTTTCGTCACACAAAATGGTTGCGGATCAGTATCTGAAAACCCGCCCAAAAAAAGTTTCACTTCAAAAACTCCTTGCAGATAGCCACAGCAAAAAGGTTGAGAACCCCTGTCCTTAGCGGTTCTAACGTGAGTGGTTTAGTATATACAGTTCGTCCGTGTCACGCCCGTAATGTTTGCTTATGTGTCCACGACTCGCTTTCTATGGCATCCGCGAGAAAGTCTCGCACCGCGGAAACTCGACGTTCAACTCTACGACATTCATTCATAAAATATTAAATAACAGTTTATATGTAAACTGCCGTGTGTAATCTAATCTCTTTACATATCTAATTGTCAAGGTTCCGTATAATTGTTTTTATTTCGAATTAATAAAATTTCAATGTTTTGTCAAAATGTTCTTATTTAAAACTGAATATTGCTGTATTGAAAACTTTAGAAATTAATAAATATAAGGAATCTGTATGTATTTGTAGCTACCGAGAATGTCATCCCCTTTGGCAGGCTGGCTAAATTTTTATAAATATTGTAAATAGAATGTCGTTCAAACAATTGAACAAATAAATGAAATGTCGCGTGTCTCTATAAATACCTTTTATGATCATTTTACTAAACAGTCTATTTCACGCACTCCGAGTATTATTATTATTATGCTATCCGTGTCAGTCTAGAATCTTCTAGTAGTGAGCCGAAGCTCCTATATATTTATCAGATCCGGAGATTCAAAGTACATATATTATGAAACTATACATATATTAGCACTAATGACTTTGTTTGTATTTCACAACATGTAATTTGTTTAATGAAATAATTTTTAATCATTTCCAGCAAAACAAACTTGTACATTATTATGATAATACTAAAAACTGCCGGCGATTTCTTCCGTGTTAAATTATAATCACTACATATTAAATTTTCACCAGTAGATAAAGTGATTCGTAAGAAAGGTTTAGGTATATAATTTGTCAAGGTTTTTTAAATATCAGGGTTGTTTTCCTGTCCTCCGGGCCCACTAGTCTAAAATATAATAAAAATAAATATAGCCCGTTGCCACTTTATTGAAGAACCGTAGAGTATGCCATTTTTAATGGTGGTAAAGCCACGCTGAAACTATTACTGGTTTCAGCATGAATGGGTCGACTTGTCCGGGGTAGTACCACCCTCTCATATAAAACCGACGTGAAGTAACTGTGCTTGCATTGTTGCGTTTCGTTCGGTCAGTGAGAGCGCCGGAGGCCCACCTCCCCTTCCCTCTCCTCTCTCCTCTCCCTCCCCTAACACTTCCCCCCAAAGGGTGTAACGCACTTGCAACTTCTCGTATGTTGTTAATGTCCATGGACGGTGGTGATCATTTAACATCAAGTGACCCATCTGTTCGTTTGCCTATTATGACATATAAAAAAAATCATGATGTTTGTTTGAATCGTAATGAACTTTATCATTCTCAAATGTTTACATACTACTAACTTTTGCTTACGGCTTCATTCGAGTTAATGTAGATTTGACCTATGCTTCGGGAATATCCTTTGTTGTGCCTCTGAGGATGTGCATACAACATGTCATCGTGATAGGTCGAGTACTTGAGTCTTGAAAGCCTAACAAAGAATCTTACTTAGAATACTTTCGCATTTATAATATTAGTTACGATATACATAAACATAATGGTGCATTATGAATTGTTAAAAAACATTATTATTAAAAAAATGCGTCACTTTCAACGAACTTTTTTGTGTTAAAAAAGTCAACCACATCATTCAGAGTTTATAATAAATCACTGGAAATTGAATCAACTAAAGACCATGATGACTTGGTAACAAAGATGAACGAAAGTGTTAAGTCCGATGACAAGTGAAACGAGAAAGTATTTAAATGTGGAAACATTTCAAATATTGTTGCGGTAATTTTTTCTAGGGTTGCCAACTTGTTTTGGAAGAGTTATAGAATTTTTCCTAATGATAACCAAAAATGGCCTTCACGGCCTTTACGGGACGTCCGGCAAATGCTAAGCGTGACAATTAATATCATCATTATTACATAGTATAAAACAAAGTCCCCTTTTTTTTTTATACGTGGAGAAATCCCTTATGGATACGCCACCCCCCCGGGAGAGAGGGTGGGTTATGTCCGACTCGCACGGACTAAAACCCCACGGTGTACCGTCCGACCGTATTGTTGGGGCGGCAAGGGATCGATCTATGCTTCTCCCCTTGAAGAGCCGCCCCAACGGTCCGCCCGGCGGAAGGTGACCGCCGGGCTCTTACCTATAGAGAGGCAACCGGGTACACACCGGCTGCCCCCCCCCTCGTCCGCCGAACCTGTGCAATGAGGAGATGGGCCCCCCGGCCCATCCCCTCAGGTCCGGCTACGGTGGCGGAGAGGGACACTTAGAGGGTCTACCTCGCGGGCCCTCTCCGCCGCCTCCTTCTGCGAGATGACCTCCAAAGTCCCCTACCGCGTCTGTCTGTCTGTTCGCGATAAACTCAAAAGACAATGAAAGGATTTTCAAGCGGTTTTCACCAGTGGATAAAGTGATTCATGAGGAACTTTTTGGTATATAATTTGTCCAGGTTTTTTTTTATAGTCAGGGCGGGACAACGTCTGGCAGGTCTGCCAATGATTATAGAAATACCTACAGTCTTTGCCAAAGGAACCTCAATATTATTCAAACTTTTAAATATAATGGTTAACGGTCTATTTTTTTGAAACTGACTAATGCTTTGGATTTTTTTTTCGAACTGACTATGCTATTGACTTGGCAAGGTCTAACAAGTTTCACCTCTAACGCTTTGGACTGAAGAACCTTCACAGCTTCATCGAACTTATTAAGCGAGCCCTTAAGGCACTCAGTCGTATTAGTTTTTTTAGATTTTGTTGGTTGTACGTACCTATCTATAGCCTTTATATCAGATGGACTGTATGTTTGATATTTTGTAACAATAACAAAATTATTTACATTGCGTACTTACTAATTGTGATCTCGTGTATGTATGAGTGATTATTCTCGTTGTCAATTCTAAAGATATCAGTTATTATTTTAATTATAGTTGTTATCTTCAGTCGATGTATACTGAGTGCTATAAGGTAATACCTTGAGTGCAATTATAGTATATGATTATTATATTGTCTAGTTGTTGCACACTATACATCTATACATGTATAATGAAAATCGTTATTTGAAACCCAATCAAGTCAAAACTACTCAACGTACTATGGACTTTGACCGTTTAATGCGCAATTGTTCGTAGACAGTATTAGGCTAAGAACTCACGAAGCGGTTCTTGCCCGTGACCGCCGCGGTTGCGGGGCCGCAGCTTCTGTAGAATGCAGATATGTATGTAAAAATTAAAGCACATCTTACGACGCGTTTTACGGCCGCGGTGGGCGCGGTTGTTAGCGGCTCCCACTGCACCGGCGGACAACTAGTAGAATCGCGCGGGACGCGGTTACCCGCAGCCTCGGCGGATTGGGCCTGCGCGTTCTGCGTGCGGTTGAGATGTGCTTTAATTTTTTACATAAATATCTGCATTCTATAGAAGCTGCGGGCCCGCAACCGCGGCAGTCACGGGCAAAAACCACTTCGTGAGTCCTTAGCCTAACTATGCAAATAACCGGTCTCGTAAGTTTAGAAATAAACCGCAGTTCCACCAATGCGGCGGTCGCGCGTAAAAACAGCTTGGTGAATCCTTGCCTTAGGCTACTTATGTTTTGGATACGATTAACCCTTTATCATTTTTATAAATTACCAATAAGGCGGGCGGGAATCAGCTAGTATATACATTAGACACACATAAATAAAACACAGTATATACACATATAAATAAAAGTGATGTGTTTGTTGTTTGTCCGAGTTATTATCTGAAATCAGACTTGCTCTTCAGAGTGATATTTAGGCTACATATTATTACGCTTTTACACAGGGTCTGAGCAGTATTGATAAATTTTAACAGAGCTAACGTGTAATATTATAATACGTTAACAGCGGTAAAATAATAACCAACAATTAATCCAGGTAAAAGTTTAGTAATCGTGAAGCTACTGCTACTAATCTACTGCTAGCTGCCAGCCTCTGCTTCACACAGCTGTACCATTTCGGTACCCTAGTATTTTGTACTAGTTGTCATTACAGCCAAAGGTCTTCTACGGTTATCACTAAGCTCAGTAAAGCTACAAAGCGTGGAATCTGTTCGAATAAAAAGACATATTTGTTGGACCCATCCCTGCCGGTACATTCCACCATCTTACTACCCGCCTGAAACTGAAATTTCATCCACACCACTTGGATGAGTGGAGGTCTTCCACGGTGAGGTTTTCAAGGTCGTTTCTGCCTCGTACTTCGACCTTGTGGAATCGACTCCCAGCGGCAGTATTTCCAAACAATTACAAAAGGCCGGCAACGCACTTGTGACTCCCCTGGTGTTGCTAGTGTCTATGGACGGCGGTGATCACTTACCATCAGGTGCCCCGTCTGTTCGTTTGCCTCCTATAATATAAAAAAAATCTCCTGCCGGCCTTTTGTAATTGTTTGGAAATACTGCCGCTGGGAGTCGATTCCACAAGGTCGAAGTACGAGGCAGAAACGACCTTGAAAACCTCACCGTGGAAGACCTCCACTCATCCAAGTGGTGGGGATGAAATTTTAGTTTTAGGCGGGTAATACGATGGTGGAATGTAGCGGCAGGTATAAGTCCAAACAACTCCTCTAAACACTCACCGTGGTAAATGCGATAAAGAACGCAAAGAGACGCGATGTCCCGACACAACGCCAACGATTCGAGCCGCTCTACGCTGGATACGGTCAAACGGAAGCAGCTGATATTGAGGCGCTCCAGCCCAAAGGTGAGAACGGTATTCCATGTGTGGTAAACGATGTTCTGGTGTGAAATACTGTCTTGCCCTATTAAGGACACCTAGTTTTTTGGAGGCCAACAATGCTTTGCTTTCCAAATGACAGCCAAACTGAACGTCACTCGATATGTCAACGCCGAGGATACCAATACTGGGCTTGGCGACTAAGGGGACTTCCTGAAAGCTATTTTATTTTCTTTTTTCTGTACGTTTTCTCAAATATTTTCATTCATGCAAACCTTACACTGACAATGACATACACAAAAAAAAAAAACCAAATAGATTCAGCTGTTCTGAACTGAGGCACTTATATAGATGCGGCAATTGTTCTTTTACGTTTTTTAATGCTATCAACAATTAAGTATTCACGCATCAATGATTTTGTTTTATCTGATTATGTAATTAACTACATAGTCAATAAGCAAATACTTATACCTTAATGACCCCGGAAACAATAAATGTAAGACTATAAATAAATTGATTCATAAAAACGAAAAGCAAACAGTCTTTAAAAACACTAAATTTTTTAGCCATATTAATGAACATATATTGTTCAGTCAAGTATTAATGTATATGTAATTTGCACTGGAGAATAAAATTAATAACTCATTAAGATCTGTGGGTGTATGTAATGTTATTCTGGGTTTCCCGACTTCTAAGGAAGCAAGAATGCTTTACAGGCTGGTTATGGTTCGAATGAAAAACCAGTAAATTATTGTTTTTATTTTTTTGTGTAGGTACATTTTGTTTTTTTTCTGTTTTATTTTGCCGTTAATCACTGGGGTGACATGGTCAATTTGTGGCCAAACCCCAATTATAAATAAAGATTATAAATAAATAAATAACGTGCATTTTGATTTACTGGCGTAACTATTTAATATTAATAGCAAATCTCATTCATACTTTCAATTAACTACATTGTAAAAATCTATGAAACCGTTTAGGCTGACAAAGATCCCGTTCTACCCACTCGGGTTATCTATTTACCTTTCTATTAAAAATCAATTTCTGAATTTATGTCAGGCCATCACTTCAAAGCAGCTATTTGCCTAGTTTTGTTTGCAATTGTCACGACAAGGATTCTATGAAATACATTTTTGAAATGCCGTACGGAAAAATGAAAACTTAGGGTTAAAATTTCACCATACAAAAAAGTCAGCGAGTGAGTGAGACAGAAGAACAACTAATTACATTCTCATTGACTTAACTTAGAAATTGACAAATTAACATTTAGTTGTTCAATTCCAGTTTTAATATATTGTCACAGTGTAAAGAGAAGATTTGGTCTTTCTTTGTTAATATACCAATAGAAAGCCGGGTAAGGGCTTTCTTACGCTGGTTGTCATTTCAACTGAATACCATCTGTGCTTGCCACCAAGTTCGGTGCAACTATAAACGCACCTCCTGTCAACCTCGTTTAGTAGTAAGTCCGGTGAAACTGTAATGGAGATAACAGGCTAACAGTGTCGTTAATTTTTAAAAAAAGTCATCTGTTTTTTTTTTAGTTGGTTCCTGACTATGATATTTAGAATTAGCAATATAAAGGGAGAGAGCGGTGATCGCAATTAGATACGAGTCACTTCAGGAAAAACAGTGTCTGGCAGGGCATTCCTCTCCTTCGCGGTCTAGTAGGAACACCTCACACCAAGTATAAGATCAGGGATCAAGCAGTCTGTAATCAGTAACCAAAGAGGGTTGTAGTGATCTCTATCCAATTGGAATGAGACAGAGCTGTACATTTTTTTTAAATCGTAGCACAATGAAGTGACTGTACTGTACTTGATGGTGAGCACAGTACAATCCAAAAGCAATGGTGACCACCGAGAGACACGCTGGCCCTCACCGTTCGTCATAAATGTCTCTTCACGTTACGCATGCAGGACCCCATATTGTAGGAAGGAGGAAACACTGGCCAGGAGATTGTTCCACAGATTCACGGTGCGGCAGGGATAAGAAGCTGCTAACTTTTTAGTTCGTGCCCAGATAGGATTTACTGTAAAACTATGGCTCCGAAGCCCAGCGCGCGTGGTTCGGTTATGAAAAGGAGAGGAAGGGATTAAATTAAATAGCTCTTCAGAACACTTGCCATGATATATACGGTAGAACACGCTCAGTGAGGCAATGTCTCTACGCAACTGAAGCGGCTCTATAAATTATGTAATGTCTGAATCATTAACAATGCGGACAGCCCATCTCTGCAACCTGTAAAGGGCATCTAGTAGGTATTTTGCGGAACCATCCCAGAGGTGCGAACAATATTTCACACAAGGTCGAACTTGTGCCTTATAAAGGAGGTACCTTACATAATACTAAACTCTTTACAGAGATTTATTTTTGTTAGTCGTGTTTTTAGTGTGTTTAGGTCAGCATAATAAGGACGACAGATATTATATATGATTAGATTTTGCTCACTATTAGGTAGAGCATAGTTATTTGTCGTGGTACAATAAAAACACAAACAATATTTAAGGTACAAAATGGTGCGGAGCAGGAAACGTCGCTGCAGACTACGATGATTTAGGATCAAGTAAAGAAGCAGACATGTGTTGTAGGGAGCATGACTATTGTCCTGACCTTATATCTGCCGGAGAAACTAAATACAACTTGACTAACACAGCATTTTACACAAGGTAACGAACTATCATTAGAAGTATTATTGAGTTAGTAAACACATTTTCTGTTGGCGATCGTAACCATGTACCATTAGATGGGCCGTCTGGATATTTGCTACCCGTTGGAATAAATAAACGTTCACATAAACCCTTACTTAAGCGATTAATTAAAATTTTAAATGACTTATGTCATAATAATGTTGTGATGAAGGCATCATCTCCGCTTCTATAAGGGTACGGAATTGATGTTAGTAATCGTTCAATTGTTAGATGATGATTAAGAAATTTTCGGAAAAGGTGACTCTACCATAAAGCGAGAATGCATAAAGCGAAACCATGTTGTGGGGTAAACTCCGCGGTACAAAAAAGTAAAAGGGAATGTTTTTGTTGCTTTTCCATAGTTTTATGGTAAATACATAAATGATCATGTCTATTGAGTCGTGCCCCATTCGAGTCAAAGTTCCTTTCTTGCTTTTTATATATCATAGTAGGCAAAGGAATAAGTTACCTGATGTTAAGTGATCACCACCATCCGTCCATAGACACTTGTTACACCAAAGGGGTTGCAAGTGCGTTACCAGCCTGTTTTTGGCGGTGGGTTTGAGGAGGAAAGGGGACGGGGGAGAGGGAAGGGAGGTGGCTATTTGGCGCTCTAACTGACCGAACAAAACACAACAATGCAAGCCCTGTTTCTTCACGTCGGTGTTTCTGTGAGAGAGTGGTACTACCCCGGACGAGCAGACCCATTCATGCTGAAACCAGTAATAGCTTCAGCGTGGCTCTAGCACCTACACAATCTTACATGCATAACTGTTATATATTACGACCAAGCAACGATCGGGTCTTTACTGCATCCTGTAATTTACTTCGGTTTTTCACTATATAGATACTTCTATTTCAACAAGATAATCACAAAAGTATTTTCTATTATTTTTTCATTGTTTGCCAATTTATTACCAAAATCTGTATCCAGGCACTTGCAAATAATTGTAATAAATAATGTACGTAAATATCATTTTAAAACATTTGTTCGAATTTTAAAAGAAGTAATTCTATGTCGTACACTAAAAAAACGCATTTAATTTTTGCCACACTATATTATATAATATAATAAATTATTTTGTATTCAAAAATTACAGACTGCATTGCCACTGTGACGAGTCATTTAGACAATGTCTGCACAACGCAAACAGCACAACTGCTAGAAGGATCGGAAAACTTTATTTCAATACGTTAGGAACTAAATGTTATAGGCTGGATTATCCTACCATTGGATGCAGTTTACATGGGGGGTAAGAATTATTTTCACTTATTATTCAACAATACCATGTGACGTCATCATCAAAGGAGTTAGAGGAATTTTTATAATCTGGTTTTTTAATTTGAATTTTTAAAGTCGACGACTGACACTGGTATAGCAAGTTATAAAAAAAAAAATGGGACTCAAGAAGAGTCATAGGATGCAATTAATGTATTATGTGGTCTTAACTAAGGCCTTTGAATGCGTTGACCACAGTATACTTAAGCTAGAACATTATTGTATTTGTGAAGATTCTTCGACCATCTAGTATTTTTGCCAACAGCCGCTGTCAAAGACTAAGTTTAAATCGGACAACCATTATAGGATTGTTTGTTCAAATTGGTGTCCCGCAAGGTTCAATTATGGGACCATTTTTACCTAGTATATGTAAAATAGCTACCTTTAGTAATTTACAACTGTGCTAACATGATTCTTTTAGTAGATAACACTTCACTTATATTCAATAAAGAAAAGATTAGACTTAGACTTAGGCTAGAATAAGACTTAGGTATTAATAATACAATCTAAATAATACATTACATAACATTTTTGATAGGCTTATTTAAAGCAATGTTGTCCTAAATACTGACAAAACAAACTTCATAAGATTTATCTTGCTCAGTATTCAAATATTGACAGTAGGATCGAAATTGGAGGGTATTCAGTAGGCTTTGCTGACAATTTAGTATTCTTATGTTTCACACTTTATACTAGAATACTATAGGCTCCTCACATTAAAACATTGAAGGGTAGATTAAGCTTTGTTGGCTTCGCAGTTCACATGAATTACCGCTTTGTAAATTCTCTCACTATTTGGTTATTCTACTTCGGTTATGTATGATGTAGATCTTAATGTCTTATATTATTTTACTGTAAGAAATAGTAGCTGGGGAACGTGCCCTATTTGTAATAAAAAACGCGGTTAGTTCAATTTACAATATCTCGCTAATCTCTAAGGAACAAAGTTCAGGAATTCAGTTTCTTAAATTGCACGGCCCGTAAATAAAAAAAAAATCAATATAGGTAAGTCTATAAAATCATAGTTAGGTTAGACTTAGAACGCGCTAATCTCAGGGACTACTGATTTGATTTGAAAAATTCTCTCAGTGTTAGATAGCTCATTTATCATATATATGCTATATGTCAACACGATAAAACCAACAGGAGCGGAGCAACAATGAAGAATGTTTCAAAATCGTTTTTTTATCCTTTTGAGAACTTCCGCTACGTGTTAGCGATAGCTCAAAATACCAATTCCACGCGGACGCTACTTTAATAATAAGAAATCAGCAATGTACCCTCAATTAAAATGACTATAGTGTTCCTAGCTTTACTACAAGTTTTAATGGCTCTACATGTTGTAAAAAGACTTTAAAAAGAATTCAGATACAGGGCTTCTTAGAGACTATTTACGCTATTGTTTACGCATGCTGCTACAAGTCGACTATTTATTGCAACAAATAGCAATTAGAATAACTAATACTAGCAATAAATAGCAACAAACGTAAGAGAAGCCAGCGAGGCCAGCCTTCTTGTACAGCGAAGAACACATTGCAAAATAGAATTAATAACCCATATATTTGCTTACAGGTGGTTCAAATCGAAATGTTTGGAATACAAATATGATACGAGTGCAGAACAGATTTACCAATGGTTCGACGTCAAGAATTATTAGCTCGCAAATAATATACGCATATAAAGCATAATTAAGATAAATTGCGAGTTTTAATCACTTGTATTATTTACTATTAAGAACTGACTTCAAGTAAACGTTTAAGAAATACGTCTATATATCTACTATCGTCAGATGCAGCGCCGGACTGGCTATATGGTCTAGATGGCGTTTGCCAGCCGGGCCCCAGACTGCGTGGGCCCTCCGTGGGCCTTTTGTTTTATTAACTTTGGGAAATCCATTATGGGTACGCCACCCTCCCGTGGGTGAGAGTGGGTTATGTCCGACTCACACGGACTAAAACCCCACGGTGTACCGACAGACGGTATTGTTGGGGCGGCAAAGGATCGTCCTACGCTAATCACCTTGGATAGCCGCCCCAACGGTAAAAATGATCGGTGGGTACCGAACCGTCGACCACGTCGAACCATATAAGGGGCCATCCATAAATTACGTTACACGAATTTCATGCTTTTTTTACCCCTCCTCCCTCCTTGTGATAGCTGGTCACATTTGTGAGACTCCCTCCCTACCTAGTGTGACGTCACATTTTGCATAGTTTTATACATTTTGCATAGAAATTAGTTTTATTACCATTTAATTTATTTTTTAATGAAAATTAATATCAATATAAACATTTCAAGATATTAACAAAACAAAAAACGATTACCTTATTAAATAAAGAAAACTTAATCATCTTGTGTCCATGGACTTTGAACCTACTCCATTAAATTATTTATAACTAACATAGCAATCACTTCGTTCTCGTTTGGGCTGTTGATGTTGGAAACACTTGTTGTGTTGTGTCATGCGTCGAAAGAATTTTCGAAAAAAAATTCAATAGTGTCGCTTTCTTTTTAGTAATCTTTATTTGCAATTATTTGATCTTAGATTCCACTTTACCTTTAATACTGTCACCACTTTTCAGACTTTTCCATAAGCTATGAACTTCTTGAACATTTTGTTTTTTTTTTTTATCAGCATAGGCTGCACTGCAAGCTTCATATAGTTTACGATAAAGATTTCCTAAATCACTCTTTTTTGTTCCTTTTAAATTTGTAAACATAAAATACCAGAACTAAAAAAACTATGTCGTTTAATCCACGAAAGTCAATTGTCTAATGAAATAGAAACAAAGAAATCACCGCTAGGCGTAGGCGCGGTGTTTTTGGCGGCATTTATCAAAAGGCGATAGGTTGTCAGCGAGCGAGCGGCCGACAAAACAATTTGAATCTTATGTTTATACAGATAGGGTTCCAAATGTTTTTGAGTATTTCGTAAATAGTGCAAAGTTCGTGTTTTAACACGTAAATTTGGAAACGTGACATCACGAAATTAAGGACCCCTCCCACCCCCTTATCACACAATATCACATTTTACGACCCCCTCCCCCTTTAACTAACGTGTGACGTAATTTATGGATGGTTCTAATGTCCAAAACGTTATAACTGAGCTACGGCTACATGGCCCCATGGGCCTGGCTTGCGAGGCTTGCGGCAACCGTAGGACAGGAGGCCCGCACAGGCTCTTGCGATCTAATTGTAAAACTAGATCAGATTGTTCGTTCATAGAATTAGAGAGAAATGAAATAGAAAAATTCGAAAAATGGTTGAACCTGGGCACTGTAGTATAGAAAGGTATGCAGTAGGTAAAAAATAAAATAACCTACCGCCCAGTAATGTTAGAGGAGAGACTATATAATTAATATCAGTCTCTTGTATCAAACAATTTACTGAGAACACCTTTTTTTAATGTGTGTTTATTATAATTAATAATTATTGGAATATTTATCAGGCTACTACACGTTGAAGTATTATACGTAGCTCGAGTTATATGAAACTTATTAAGTGACGTTCTTTTATATTGGTAGTGGGTAACCTGATGTGCTATTGTCCGTACCTAATAATTTATTACATCGTTGATAATTCAATTAATTATATTAATTAAAGCAAGGTCTTAACAGCTTCACCGGACTACTAAGGCGAGCGCATAAGGCACTCAGCCGATTTTATTTGACAACTAGCTCAAGGGTGCACGGCACCTCGGCTTGGGCTGTTGCCTGACTCATGCAATTCGCGACCTATTTAAGCTAAGCTAAGCTATATATTCATACTTATATGAGTTATTGAAACATATCTGTGTACCAAGCATACATACCTCAACAACTCTTATATGTATTTTCGTATCGGATAATACAGTCCGACCCTGGTTAGATGATTGTACTTATCATATATATCCACAATTGGTATAATAAGTATAGATGTATATTGTGTAAGAGTAAAATGATCTAATATCTTCTCATTATGCTTGTAAATACTGGAAAATCTCACAGTTCCGTTGTAATTTTGTAGACGATAAGAACGTTTGTTATTCTACTTACATGTTCATATAATTGATAAGGTTTTCATTAATAAATATTTATATAATTACATTGTTATTTGCAAGTTTTTATTTTTAATTATAAATTATCTTATTTATAAACTAGCTGACCCGTGCGACTTCGTCTACACCAAAACGGTCATAACCGGTTTCAATTGTATTTTTAAACCTAAAACCTGATTGCAGCCACACCTACAGTTTCCAATTGTAAATCCAAACTATCAAGGGGCTCACTCAAACATTTACCCAGATGGTATGTGAGAAATCTTTTAAAATAAGCCTACAACCCGTTCGTAACGTTATCTACGGGGTTCAATTAAGATAAAAACTAAACTTTCTGGATGACTGATAACTTATGTACTTTTATGTTTTGCTGACGACGTGTATGCAAAATTTCATAATTATCCGTTAAATACTTAAGACGTGAAAGCGTAACGTACAAACAAAGTCACGTGCACATTTATTATATTCATCAATGACGTTAAAAAAAATTGGTTGCCTGTAAAGTCGGTTTACGGTCGATAACTTTACGTAGTAATGACTCGAACGCATTGGCCGATAGAGTGGAAGAGAGATATATGCGTCACAAGCCGAACGCTTACTCCAATCACGCCTCTCTACCGCTTGTTCCGCGCTCTCGCTTTCACGCTCGGCTCAGGCGGAAAGTGACAATGAGTCGTGCTTTTATTACGTCAGTAAAAGAAAAACTTACATTATATTACCGCTATTAATGTTTGAGGTTGGTCTTCGAGGAGTCGTATTGCTAGTGGATGATGAAGTCTGTCTTCCGCCGCTATTTGGTTTTGCATTCGTATCATAAGATTGAAAACCGCCACCCTCGCTAGAAGAAAAGTACTTTTAGAACATTTAAGTTCTGTGGCGTTGAACTATTAATGTTAATGAGTGCGAATTCAAGAAAGATCGTCATCGACACTTTTATGTCGACACTTTACTTACATTTGTCATTCACTTTACTTATGCACAATAACTTAACTATAATACGTAAAATTAAAACATGGTATTATTATTGCCAGACATTTTTGTTGTTGACAATAATGTGTGTAATGCTATTTTTCGTAAATAAAAATAATTTCAAACCATGTTGGGATAGCCGTAATTTTATTTAGACATAAATAAGTACAAATTTTATCTTCCAGTCATTTATTTACTCAGTAGTAAACTTTTTGTATGTGGTAGAGCCACACTGAAGCTATTACTGGTTACAGCATGAATGGATCGGCTCGGCCGGAGTAGTTGGCAGTGATGGTCTACTAGAAGACTGGTTGCCAAAATTGAATGAAAGAAAAACTTGAAATACTATTAACTACTTGACAATGGCAGTAATAATCTAAAAGATTGGTTGCCAAAAATAAAGTTAAAAAAGAAAAATATGCAATAAGTAATCAAATACATTTCAATCATTTTTAGAAATCATGTCTGTCTGTTTGTTTGAACACGAGTCACTGCTAAAGTATTGTATTTAAGAAAAGCATAAAGCATATCCTCGAGTAACATTTAGTCTTGGTTTCATTAAAATCGGTTCACTCTATCAAAAGTAATTGTAATTTGAATGAGGACGCGACTTAAGTACGGGAGAAAAGTAAATGTATTAATGCATTTAGATAATTTTATTACTCATTGTTTTTTCATTAAGTTCCACGTGGACGGAGTCGTAGGCACAGCTAATCTTCTATACATATAATAAAAATGAAGTGTCTGTGTGTAATATCAAAATAAAAAATTTTGACTGATTGGGTATGAAAGTAATCAAGCTACTGATAACAAAAATACAATTTTTAAAATTTTTATCGGTCTGTCTGTCTGTTTGTTCCGGGTAATTTCCGAGCGTTTAAAAGTTACTGAAAAAAAAATTGATTCTAAATTTATTTATAAATCAAAATTTTTA
>MU160684.1:52321-69173 GCA_015888305.1 Antheraea pernyi | reverse complement strand
ACACGGACGAATGCACATGTAGCAGTTAACTACTACATTGTGTACCATTACAAATAAAAAAAGGAATAATTAAAATAGGTTCACAATTGATGAAAATATCGATTAACATACATAAAAAATACATACACCCGAACATAGTAACCTCCTCCTTTTTCGAAGTCGAAGTCGGTTAAAAAGAAAGTCCTCTGGTCTGTCAGTTTATCTGTTCGCAATGAAGTTAAAAACTACCATTTTCATGACGTTTTCACCTGTAGATAGAATTATTCATGGGGAAGATTTAGGTATGATTTGTCAAGGTTTTCTTTTTATTATCGGGGCGGGACAACGTCTTCCAAGCCCGCTAGTTATCTGCCCGTAAAAGTCCCATGAAAGTCGGTCCAACCAATTTGGAGATAACAGGATATTGCGGGCGAAGTCTTGAGTAACAAAACAAAATAGTCTAAGTAACTTCTTACAAGGTGAGTTATCTGCCAGTGAAAATCCCGTGAAAATCAGTTCAAGCATTACGGATATTCCACTGCGGCCGAAAGTGAATAAAAAACCTAAATTAGTTTTTATGAGGTCTGCTATCTACCAGTGAAAATTGATCCAACCATTTTGGAAATAGCAATGCGGACTAAGCCGCGGACAAGTAAAATAAAATATGTCAGCCGCTATAATTTCGGCTATCTGCCAGTAAAATTCCCGTTATATTAGGTCTAGCCGTTTTGGAGAAATAATTTTTCAAATCGAACCTGTGATTCCTGAGATCATAGCGTTGAACCAAACAAACAAACAAACTCTTCAGCTTTATATATTAGTATAGAGTTGTTATTTTAATTGTACATACACTAACTTTATTTTTATAATACATAATATAGAACACATAAAAAATTGGAAATAAAAGTAGTATAAACTTTTTCCATAGGAAAACAAAATAAACTTCGAAAATGTTTGCGATAGAAACTTACCACGTTACCATGGCAACGTACTCGTATATAATACTAACGCTAACGAAATCTTTATTTGAACAATTTTGTTTTATGATTATGAAGACTAAGAAGATAATGGTAATGGATAAAATAAAGTACGACATATTATATAGAAGATTTGGCGCTTATGCCTTTATTGTAACTTGGGCATCGAAGAAAATTGATTAAAGGATATATAAGAAATACCTATATTGACAACTTTAGAATTGGCAGTATTGATTAATTCCTTCGCCTGTCCTATTGAACGAATATTATTACTACTACTAACGAAATATCTCAAAAGGAAAAAAGTGCCCGATTTTGAAACATTCTTCATTGGTGCTCTGCTTCTATTGGTCTTAGCGTGATGATATATAGCCTATAGCCTTCCTCGATAAATGAGCTATTTAAAACCGAAGGATTTTCTCAAATCGGACTGTATCGGATCGTAATTCCTGAGATCATCGCGTTCAACCAAACAAACAAACAAATAAACTCTTCAGCT
This sequence comes from Antheraea pernyi, assembly GCA_015888305.1. Lineage (NCBI taxonomy): Eukaryota > Metazoa > Arthropoda > Insecta > Lepidoptera > Saturniidae > Antheraea > Antheraea pernyi. The sequence continues at coordinate 67,718 of MU160684.1, read as the reverse complement.
TTATATATCAGTATAGATAGATATAGTATAGATGACGGCATATAAATTTCATTACAAAATAGTTATTATTACGAATAATTAATGCATGCATGCATGCATAACTCCTTAAAACAAATCACCTCTATGACAATTAAATACTAAAATATATCAACTTATGTCACTATCATTATTTGATTTGAAATGTGAAGTACTTGTAATTTGATGTAAAAAATAAAAACAATCGATTAGAAATGATGTTGAGAGTAATTAAAAATAACCTTATTCAATAAAATTATGGTATAAAGTTTTTCCCGAACTATAATTTACTAAGAATACGAAATACCATTCACAAGTACGCGAATAACCTTCGGCAGTACATACTCGTATGCTAAGATTTGAACAATACAGAGACAGAAAAGCATAGCGCTTTTTCCTTATCTGACGATTTTTACCGTTTCATTCCTACCTCGAAGTCCGTTAAGAGATTTTACAATACAGACGAATAAATAAAAGGTGTGTTATCCAGTATACAATTGTAGTATATATAGTAAGTAATATGTTGTTGTTATTCTTGTTCCTTTTTTATCTTTTCATGATTGTATCTTCTACTTTTATTGTCTTTCGCATCGTATTTTATGTTGATAAATGTTGTAAACAACTATAATTGGTGATAGAAATAATTTTAAGTATTTGCATGTATGTTTTAGCTTTTTTTTAAGGTGACTATTGTTGATTTGAATAAATAAATTAATTAATATCTTATAGTAAATGATTTACGTATTGGATTGGAGTTTTTCTAAATACAACCTTACGTGCTTATGATTTAGTTTAGTAAAGGCTAATTGCTGAATCCTCAAACAAACAGAGGGACATTATTTATTTTATTCGAAAAATAATACAAAAATATATGATAAAAGAGTAAGCGTAATGTTACTTCTAACATAAAAATGTTTTATATTTTCACAAATAAATAAAATCGACTCCAATTATTACAACAACTAAAAGAGACGTGATCCGGTTAAATTTTGAAGTGGATAATCTAAAGTTTTCACGGTTGCCTATTTTTATTCGCTACGAGATGAAAAGTGACACGAATATAACGTAGGGCAAAAAGTGAGTAATTAAGCGCACTTTACGAGCTCTCGTCATTTGCCCCTCCTGCCTCTCCCGCGTGTCCAATTTGCTAGAATGATCAACATAATATTTTGTTACTTTAGGAATGCTTACTGGTTTTGTTATAATGAACGTGGGATTCTTATATTATGATAATTTAATAGAAACGTATTGTTAATCGGAAAAGATAATAGAAAGGAAATATATGTGTTATTTTCTTTGTTACTTGTAATACGTTAATTAAGTTATTGAGATAAAATATGAGCTGCAGTCAAAGCACTGTAAGTAATTGTAACTTAAATGATGTAAGTAAGTGTAGATTAAATATAAATCGATCTAAAATAATTGTACTATTTAAACAATTGTCTTGTTAACAAAATAGTGATAGTAGGTTTTTGAAAATATAATAAGATATTATGATATATTTCTTTCCTAAAACTGAGGATAAAAGTTTACACCTCTATAGTAGGACGAAGCCTGGCGTTCACTCGCCAGGATGCCACAGGGGCAGCTTCTCAGGAAGATAGCAGGTTCAATCCTACCATGCGGCGGACGGTATAATGTGGGGTTTTAGTCCGTGCGAGTCGGACATAACCCACTTTCTCCCCTGAGAGGGTGGCGTATACATAAAGGATTTCCCCACGTTAATAAAAAAAAAAGGATAAAAGTTTTCACGTTTCAAAAACATAGGAAAGGTAGCTAGATTAAAAATTTCAGGGCAATAAAGACAGTACAGATAAGTAAAAATGTATAGAAACAGTTGGTAACTATTATAAAATTTTATAGCACACTCGCCGACCTGGCCAATCGTTGCTGTGGCTCATTTATTATATCATTACATATTGATAAGAATTCATAATCGTTGTTGATAATATGACCAATAAACATCACTTAATGAACCACCACGCAGCGAACGCTCTCAAAAGAAAAAAAAACCGACTTTGAAACATTCTTCATTGGTGCTCCGCTCGTATTGGTCTTAGCATGATAGCCTTCCTCGATAAATGAGCTCTATAACACTGAAAGATTTTTTTAAATCTAACCAGCAGTGCCTGAGATTACCCTCTACAACCTCACAAACTCCCAATCTTTGGCTCTTTATAATATATAGATCTACAAGTATATTAATTATATAAGGTGTAATAGATAGGTTCCTTTATATAGTAAAGGTTTTAGTACAATAATTTAGATTTAAAAAATAAAATGTTTACATGTGTAAATGTGTACACAAATAAAGATGCAAAAATATATCATTAATAAGAGCAAGTAGTATTTTACATAAATAACATTGGATTTCTCTTTTTTAAATTTCATCATCCCTCAAAGTTTAAATTATATATAACATTGTCTTAAGTAACTTTTAAGAAGTATTATATTTCCATTTTTGTTATCAAAAACAAAGCTGCTATCAGGTTTATTCAATAAACAGCATGAGTGGACGTAAAACGAATAAGTCTAAATACAAAATATCGAAAATATCTTTTTTGTTAAAATGTAAACGTGTTTCAGCAAAGGCATTCAGACGATAAGTCGATATCGAGCGCGGCCTGCTCGACCCGATTCGAATTCAAAATATAACAAGCATGTTTAAAAATATTCACATCGTGTTCTAGAATTCTATACAAACAGCAAAGGTGGTTTTATTTTTTGGGTAAAAACAAATTAATTATGTTTCAAAACATTAATTAGATAGCACTTGATATTTAAGAAGAGTAGTGGTTGCCTAGTGGTCGAAATTCGACCATAATTCATTTATACATTCAATAAGACCGAAGAGAATAATAATAATTTCAGTGGTTTCATAAATTTACTAAAGATAAATCATTTATCAATTAATTATTTTATATCATATTATAATAAAATTAACCTACAATTTGACCAGTGAATTTCGAAGGGCGTGTAAGGAATGGAACGTAAGTCATGTTAAAAATATTGAATATAGGATGAAAAAAGGTAACTGGAACGTAAGAGTAAAATGAAAGATGGCGAAACGTCTTTCTCATTTACATATGTGTATATGTTGTATGTCATTCAAGCAGTAGTGTGTGTCATATTTATTTTAATTAATTTAATGTATTTTTTAATGCATTTTGTATTAAAAAAAACCGCTCTGTGCACTTTTCCTCCATAGGTACATACTTTAACTATGCCAAATTTCACGTTTATCTGTTCACGCAATTCGCTCAAAAAGTTTTCGCTTCACGTATTAATATATAGATTATTTTATTTTATAGGTCCACATTCACATAGTAAATTTTAAACTGTCCAACATACTAAAATTACTATATACGTCTAATACTTATGTGGTATTATTTTAACATTTTTCTACGACGCTTTGACGGGAATGGAGGTAACTCTTATCAAATCGCGGTCACCTCTCTATCCCGAAATCTTGTTCATGAAAAATATATTTGTACGAGAAAAAAAAACAATGATAGGCGAGAAGCCCAACTCTTCATCTCATCAGAGATAACCAATCGGCAGTCGTCGCTTTAATGCCGCCCTGCAAGCCTCAGAACGCGACACAACGACAAAGTTACAACTGGTGTTTTTAGGTCATGTTTCATAACAACAAAATTGCCATGTCTCATCCAGAAAATTATAATGTTACTAGCTTTTATCTGAGGCTTCGCTGGTGTTAATATAGATTTTACCTTTCCCTCGGCAACTACTTATTTTCAAGATGAGATATAGCCTATGTCCATTCCTGTGCCCCTAAGAACGTTTTTGCGAAAAATCATGATGATCGATTGAGTAGTTATGGTGCTTAAAAAAGAAACAAGTAAACAAACTAACATTCGCATTTATAATATTAGTAAGGATTAGAATGTTCTTTTCGCATATTGTTAGAAATAAGTCAATTTCCTACAACAGTTGATGCCTCACGTTACATAAATGCGTTCAACCGAAGTTTAAATTGAATCAAATCGTTCTAGCGGAAGAGATAAAATTGTGTAAAATGCAATCATGGAACAACTTGCATCGCTTTGATGCTTATCAAATTTATCTTGTTTAGTATGTATAATATTACACATAGTAATAATATTTTTATATATATTATGTTTCATCCATTTATATGTTTATCACTCAATTCCTTTTTTCCTGAGTAAGATAATTCTAACTTTCTTTTCAGGATTTATCTATGTAAATGTTAGCAAGTAGAAATTACTTTCAATGATTAAGCCACAGTTTCTATTAATATTTGTACCGTGTATTATGAAAAATTATGTACAAAAACATATTCTATTCTTCTCAAAAAATTTACGGTGTTATTACAAAAAAGTTAAATACGCATTGAATACTTGCTTTAAAAAGGTTTCGAATTAAATGCACCGCGGTCACTGAATGTTCGCTATCTTGCTCTTTTGTCTCGCTTTGGTTACGTTAGGTTAGACTTGCGAAAAAGGATAACGCGAACTTGCCTCGGGCGAGCGCGGTGCATTTAATTCGAAACCTTTTTAAAGCAAGTAGGTATTTAACTGTTTTGTAATAACACCGTAAGTGTTCAATAGTTGTATAGCAGATTTAGTTCTGTGTGTTTAAGCTACTTGAGTCAGTTCATGTAGGTTCCCATAGAATCACGACAATCTCCGAGCCTGTTGGAGAATTTTCAATAAGCATTGACAAAAATACTTTCACACTGAGTAATGCCCTATGAATAGCAACAATGTGTGACTGTTAGCATGGACTAGAAAACAGTGAGTCGTTTCCTGACATCTACACTCAGTATTGAATCTACGAATGCATTCAGCTTGGACATAGCAAATAGCAGTTTAATTCATTTATGAAATTGAATTTAAAATGTATTTATCAAGATGACTTCAGATCTTCATATAAATGCAGATTCAATGTATAATTTCATAGTTATTGTATTTATTGCTTTATATGAAACATCGTTTATCAATTCCCAATCTGCCATTCAAATGTCAATTTTGTGTACCATCTTTATTAATACTACAAATGCGAATGTGAGTTTGTTTTTTAAGCTTTCACGCTTTAATTACTCAACCAATTATTATTAAACATTGCATACACCTTCTGATAAGGCGTATGGTACAGATCATCTAGAAGAAATGTATTCAATCAAATCAATCAAAAAGTAGCTGATAATCAATAAAAAAAAAGTGCGTACGTACAAAGTACACATGTCAGAAGTGAAACTTCTTTGGCGAACTAATTTATAAGTCTTATATTTTATACAAACAAGAAAAAAGAATAAAAAGTTTTTTTTATGTATTTAATCTGCGTTTACTGCAAATGACGTCACTTCCGTTGCATACCTGGGTGACGTTACATATGTAAAAAATGTACCCTCATGCGCCTAAAGAATTTTCACTTCAAAAAGTAGCTGGTAATCAATCAAAAAACTCAATCCCGATGGATAGATCAAATCTTCATTAACGCAAGCGAAGCGGTGAACAAAATCTAGTGCTAAATTAATTCAACAGAATGAAGGAGAACTGAAGGTTATGATACAATTCTATTGTAACCTTAGCAAACACCCTTGGCATTTCGGTTTTAGAACTAAATTCGCATTTATAATATTAGTAAGGATTAGAATGTTCTTTTCGCATATTGTTAGAAATAAGTCAATTTCCTACAACAGTTGATGCCTCACGTTACATAAATGCGTTCAACCGAAGTTTAAATTGAATCAAATCGTTCTAGCGGAAGAGATAAAATTGTGTAAAATGCAATCATGGAACAACTTGCATCGCTTTGACGCTATTCAAATTTATCTTGTTTAGTATGTATAATATTACACATAGTAATAATATTTTTATATATATTATGTTTCATCCATTTATATGTTTATCACTCAATTCCTTTTTTCCTGAGTAAGATAATTCTAACTTTCTTTTCAGGATTTATCTATGTAAATGTTAGCAAGTAGAAATTACTTTCAATGATTAAGCCACAGTTTTTCACTTCAAAAAGTAGCTGGTAATCAATCAAAAAACTCAATCCCGATGGATAGATCAAATCTTCATTAACGCAAGCGAAGCGGTGAACAAAATCTAGTGTTAAATTAATTCAACAGAATGATCGAGAACTGAAGGTTATGATACAATGCTATTGTAACCTTAGCAAACACCCTTGGCGTTTCGGTTTTAGAACTAAGAAGTTACCTTTTAGAGAAATGTAGTGTCGTTGACAGTATCGTTTAATTAGATAAACTAACAGACTACTTATTTTCAAGATGAGATATAGCCTATGTCCATTCCTGTGCCCCTAAGAACGTTTTTGCGAAAAATCATGATGATCGATTGAGTAGTTATGGTGCTTAAAAAAGAAACAAGTAAACAAACTAACATTCGCATTTATAATATTAGTAAGGATTAGAATGTTCTTTTCGCATATTGTTAGAAATAAGTCAATTTCCTACAACAGTTGATGCCTCACGTTACATAAATGCGTTCAACCGAAGTTTAAATTGAATCAAATCGTTCTAGCGGAAGAGATAAAATTGTGTAAAATGCAATCATGGAACAACTTGCATCGCTTTGATGCTTATCAAATTTATCTTGTTTAGTATGTATAATATTACACATAGTAATAATATTTTTATATATATTATGTTTCATCCATTTATATGTTTATCACTCAATTCCTTTTTTCCTGAGTAAGATAATTCTAACTTTCTTTTCAGGATTTATCTATGTAAATGTTAGCAAGTAGAAATTACTTTCAATGATTAAGCCACAGTTTCTATTAATATTTGTACCGTGTATTATGAAAAATTATGTACAAAAACATATTCTATTCTTCTCAAAAAATTTACGGTGTTATTACAAAAAAGTTAAATACGCATTGAATACTTGCTTTAAAAAGGTTTAGAATTAAATGCACCGCGGTCACTGAATGTTCGCCATCTTGCTCTTTTGTCTCGCTTTGTTTACGTTAGGTTAGACTAGCGAAAAAGGATAACGCGAACTTGCTTCGAGCGAGTGCGGTGCAATTTAATTCGAAACCTTTTTAAAGCAAGTAATTAACTTTTTTGTAGTGACACCGTAAAGTGTTCAATAGTTATATAGCAGATTTAGTTCTGTGTATTTAAGCTACTTGAGTCAGTTCACGTAGGTTTCCATAACAGGATAAAATCACGACAGTCTCCGAGCCTGTTGGAGAATTTTCAATAAGTACTGACAAAAATACTTTCACACTGAGTAATGCCCTATGAAGAAACAATGTGCGACTTTTAACATGGACAAGAAAATAGTGAGTCGTTTCCTGACATCTACACTGACCTTTTTAAAGCAAGTAGGTATTTAACTGTTTTGTAATAACACCGTAAGTGTTCAATAGTTGTATAGCAGATTTAGTTCTGTGTGTTTAAGCTACTTGAGTCAGTTCATGTAGGTTCCCATAGAATCACGACAATCTCCGAGCCTGTTGGAGAATTTTCAATAAGCATTGACAAAAATACTTTCACACTGGGTAATGCCCTAAATAGTTGTATAGCAGATTTAGTTCTGTGTGTTTAAGCTACTTGAGTCAGTTCATGTAGGTTCCCATAGAATCACGACAATCTCCGAGCCTGTTGGAGAATTTTCAATAAGCATTGACAAAAATACTTTCACACTGAGTAATGCCCTATGAATAGCAACAATGTGTGACTGTTAGCATGGACTAGAAAACAGTGAGGCGTTTCCTGACATCTACACTCAGTATTGAATCTACGAATGCATTCAGCTTGGACATAGCAAATAGCAGTTTAATTCATTTATGAAATTGAATTTAAAATGTATTTATCAAGATGACTTCAGATCTTCATATAAATGCAGATTCAATGTATAATTTCATAGTTATTGTATTTATTGCTTTATATGAAACATCGTTTATCAATTCCCAATCTGCCATTCAAATGTCAATTTTGTGTACCATCTTTATTAATACTACAAATGCGAATGTGAGTTTGTTTTTTAAGCTTTCACGCTTTAATTACTCAACCAATTATTATTAAACATTGCATACACCTTCTGATAAGGCGTATGGTACAGATCATCTAGAAGAAATGTATTCAATCAAATCAATCAAAAAGTAGCTGATAATCAATAAAAAAAAAGTGCGTACGTACAAAGTACACATGTCAGAAGTGAAACTTCTTTGGCGAACTAATTTATAAGTCTTATATTTTATACAAACAAGAAAAAAGAATAAAAAGTTTTTTTTATGTATTTAATCTGCGTTTACTGCAAATGACGTCACTTCCGTTGCATACCTGGGTGACGTTACATATGTAAAAAATGTACCCTCATGCGCCTAAAGAATTTTCACTTCAAAAAGTAGCTGGTAATCAATCAAAAAACTCAATCCCGATGGATAGATCAAATCTTCATTAACGCAAGCGAAGCGGTGAACAAAATCTAGTGCTAAATTAATTCAACAGAATGAAGGAGAACTGAAGGTTATGATACAATTCTATTGTAACCTTAGCAAACACCCTTGGCATTTCGGTTTTAGAACTAAAAAGTTACCTTTTAGAGAAATGTAGTGTCGTTGACAGTATCGTTTAATTAGATAAACTAACAGAAGGGTAACAAGTTAATTAAAGGGGATTTGTAATATAGTAAATCCGAGCTTCAGTTGCGGCCGAGACTCGGGAGCGTCTTGGGTCGAATGAAGGGTTCTCGGACTGAACACTCGGGACGTCGTTGGGACCCTAACTGATTTTACATTTACTCTCAAAACACAGCTTCAAGATGAACACGTTGATAAATATGACAGTGTTATCAATTGTTACCATTTTGGTACTATATCGACGACTGTAAATAATATTCAGTGAGCGTGTTCAGAGATAGAAGATAATATAATAACATATATAGTTAAAATGGTTGACAGTGGTTCGACTGTGACTGCACAATCGCTACATCTATTTATGACATAACACAACAGCGCCCCGACTCATGTAGTCGAGTTTCCGGTTTGAAGGGTTTAGTTCGCAAACTCAACAGACACACGAAGCGTACCAACTCAGTTTTCAGTACATAAATTATTAACCTTGAAAAAACTGGAGACTTAGTAGGATTACTTTATAATTTTATTGGATAATTGCTATTTGCTCTAACAAAAATAAAATAAATCTGGATGGGACCATCTAATGTCAGAGTTTTTGCTTGTAAAAAATGAAGACAATCTTTCATAATCAGGTAGAAATTAGGAAGCGTAATAAAAAAAAATTAACGTCCTACTTATATAATTGTGTTTCTATAATTCTATTGCAAAGTTTTAAGAAATAATTCGATTTATACCTTTTTTTATTGCAGTACGGCAAAATGACGACTGCACTGTGCCTGATGGTAAGCACAGTACAATCCAAAAACAATGGCGAGTGACACATTATCTCAGGATATGCACAGGCTGATCCCGAAACCCGACCCGCAGAAGCGAATCACTATGATGAGCTTTTTCGCCATATACACGGTGGTTGCGACCCAGTCAGGCTGTAAAACCTCGTTCGTTATTCAGCAGGGAGCACCACGTGCAGGAGAGGTTGGTTTGGGTGTCTCAAGTCTTAGACGTTATTCGACACCCCTTACACGCCAAATACATAATACCATTAACCACTACCTACATAACCACTAATTCGTCATAGACTATCCTGGCATTAGGTACATATTTTCACTCACGAAAAGGTTTTACGATTAGATTTTTTTAATGAAACTTTTTTGGACATAGTATGTTACTAATGGTCGAGCATTTCACGTTATGTTAAGAATGATGAATGGCGCATCATCTTATATAACAAAATACATACAAGTAACTAAATATTTTGTTTATTCTGAGTACTACTCAGTGTGTGTGTAGTCACCGTTGTGACGCATAACATGTTACCAACCACAGGTATTTTACAGATTGAACCTATGCATCGCCCATGGGCACAGTAAAAAATGACTCCACCCATTTTATCCCCACCCCATTATCGAAATTTTGCATAAAATAGATAAACTAAATTGTATCGATTATAATCTATGCTCAACAAAAGCTAAATTATAAGTGTGATACCTATAAACGTCATAATTATGTAAAAGACACTATATAAGAGGAACGTACACTCATTTGGGCATGGGACTGCAGATGGCAGCATGCAATGTTGATTTATTTGATTATGTTGACAGGCATGTTATTTAATTAAAATATTTTATATAGCGGGCCCGCCAGACGTTGTCCCCCCTGATTATAAAAAAAATCCTTGACTAATAGCCTAAAGAAGTTTCACTTCAAAAAAACAGAGTGTGCCGTAAAGACGCAAGATAGAAGTGAAACTTGTGTATTACACGGAAACATTTGGGGACTTTGTTTTATACTATGTAATAAAATAAAATAATAATCTATGTATGTACATATAATAAAATTGAAAATAGGCCAAATCTGTACATTCAATATTTTTGGAAACTAATAATCGGGCAGGACTTTGTTATCGATATAGAAGTAAAAAATATTTTATACAGATTTTTTGTCTGTCTGTCTGTCCCTGTGACATTTACTCAACTAAACGAAATAAATTCAAAACAGCGCTATCGGTCTATTGACAAAATACAGTATTACAGTAACAATTAGTTTTAGAATTTTATTTCTCTTTTTGCTCAATTTTCTAGTTGTCGTATTATTATGTTAAATCTTTAAATATGTATAATATTTTTTTATATCATAGGAGGCAAATCGAACGAGGTGGGTCAACTAATGTTAAGTGATCACCACCGTCCATAGGCACTGTCACTAGCAACACCAGGTTTTAATAAAATTTAATTTATTGTTGGAGCATGCCGTGGTTGTATCTAAATAGGACTGCATATATTTTGAATCACAAAATTCCTACTTTCGATATATTTGCTAATTTATTGTCATGTTGACGACCCTAAAATAAATAAATAAAGACTCGATTAGAGCTCTGTCAGTAAATGTTTCGATATTCGATCAAATCTATTTTTTAATTAACATTGATGAGTCTTAGAATCGTTGGGTACAGTGTTGTGAATTCGCGATTTAAGTAATTAGTTTTGGTGTTTGCAATTACTATACTATGATACATCTAAAATAATATTATAAAGAGAAGTAAAGTTTGTGAGTTTGGATGTTCGGGGTAATCCCTGTTGTTACTGATCCGATTTTGAAAATTCTTTCAGTGTTAGAAAAGAGTGCCCCTGAGTGTTATAGACTACCTTTTATTTTGGCAAACATATATTTTCAATAATTTATCACAATAAATGTAATTGAAAACAGCAAAAATTCTATAATATGGCGTGCGCTGCTTGGATGGTTTGTAACAAAGGAATAAAATCTATCCAAAAAAATATTAATTACTTTTAACTCTACAAAAAAGTCTGCGATATAGGGTATATCTAAGTTTAATATCTTAGTCAAAAAGATGGTTTCTATGTATGTCAAAAGTAAAGTAAATTTTACAAGATTGTTTGACTGCAGGTTTCGCATATACTTTACAAATTCTTATAAAATCAAATAGTTAAATCAAAATGTAAATATAATGGAGATAAAGTTTACTTTTTACAGCATGTTAATTGATGAAGTTGGTCAGAAGATACTGTGAAATAAAAATGATAAGTTGGTAAAATTATCGCGTTGTCGCTGCCGCTGGCCCTATGAGAATAGTAAACAGGGGGCGGCGGTGAGTGGCGAAGGAGAGACCCAGGGGTACCGGAAAGATATTTATCGCCAATATATAGTTTTTATCTCAATTAAACCCGATATCTATCTAATCGGGTTCTAAGTTTAAGAAGATTTTAGGTATACCAACTGAGTATGTGCTGCTAGATATCGCTACAATCGGGTTCTAGGTTTTTTTAAGAATTTTGCGTTTGTAAATACACTTGGAACCAGTAGTAATTGATTTGACGTATACGAAGTTTCGCGGGTCAGCTTGTCTATCTATCTATATTATTATTACTACAATCTATACATATAATAAGAATGCAAATCTAACGTGTCTGTACTTTTTCAATTTTCGTGAAAAAGATTGTTGCATGTGTCTAAGAACAAGTAATAAAATACATTTCAATCATTTTTAGAAACTTGACACAGTGATAACTAATATTACAAGGTTACATCTAGGATACTTTTTGTCCCATAATACGCAAGGGGTTCTCCAGGATAACGGACGAAATAGAAAAAATTGTAGTTAATTAAATTCTTAATGGATTTTGGTAAATTTTCTTTATCCTATATATAGCAGACAGATTAGCTAAAAATTTAAGCTATATTCCATCTCCTTATACTTTTTGGAACGAAGTTCCTCATTGCGCGTTATACACTCTGAGAGTATGGGAGCTAGACCGAAAAAAGTGTAACTAGACTTTTTAGCGACACCTTAGTACAAAAGCCAGCAACGTTAGAAGAAGAAGAATTTTAGAAAAGCTGGTTCTTTAATGTATCTTCCTTTATGCTCTTCCAAACAGGATTCAGGGTACCTGGTAGCCGGTTAACGTTGTGTTTTTTAATGCACATCACACCTTTACAGGTAAAAATTTTGATTTATAAATAATTTTTTGGAACATTTTTTTTCAGTAACTTTTAAACGCTATTAAAAACATGAAATTATCACAGCCAGAATTTTTTTTTGTATACAATAATGTGGCTGGTGATATATTTTATAAATAAAAATAATTAATTTCAAACCATTTTATTTTTTCCATTGCAAAGAACACATTTTGTTTTATGATATTAAGATTTCACCGTAAACAATAAAAAGTAACGATAAACGTAAACATATACCTTGGGACTGACGTTATCTTAAATACAAGCGTCATAAATCAATATCAATATATATATATATATTTATATATTGATTAATTGATTCGCTTTTTGTTGCAGTTAGACGTAATAGTGTTCAATCAATTCCAGGCGAAGTAGCATCCACTATAATATTTAAAGATAGATTTCCGTAAAGTAACGTCTTCAATCAAATATTTATAAACTGATTAAAAAGTTACATTAAAAACTGGTAATCGCTTATTCACCCATGTTGCGATATACAAAATGTCTGCCGGTTTATCGTGAGTATTATAACGTAATCTTAAAGACTTCGCTTTATCGTAACATAAGGCCTTGTTTTCGCTACAGATTAGCTAGCAGTATTTCATTCACTAAGCACTGTTCGTTACACACCACTGAATTGCTGTTCATGATACATTAACTTTACTAAAGGGATTATTGTTCTCTTCCATTCATCATTTCACAGCTGTTCGTACATCTTTGAATATTTTAAACAATATAAATGACGATTAAAATGGAACTAGATATTATATAAATAGTTAGCTGTTCGCCCTTGCTTTGTACGGATTTACTAACAACGAAGAAGATGAGTTAAAATTTTCCCTTTACAGTTCAACCATGTAATGAAATAAAATGGCAACTGACCGTCAGTGTGTCTAACGTGAGAAAATTTGGAAGATCTCACTAGTGTTTTACTCACTTTTTTTATATAGAGATTTTTGAAGTTATACTTCTTTTGGTGCGTTAGAGGAAAACGATGAGAGTAAATTTTTACGATGCGCACGCACACTGTTACGTAAAACCGACACCCTGAAGTTATTACGATGCGCGCGCACACCGTCACAAACATTTTGTTTCTTTGTATCTGCTGTTTGTAGGTATTTCTTTATATTAAAACTTTCAATGTATTAAATACCTTTTTTCTATTGTTAGTGTCGTATTTCTAAAAACGTAGAATAAGGCGAAAGATAAAATTTTTGAAAAGGTTTTTATCTTGTTATGCCAAAGAAGTATAACTTCTAACGCGTGTACATAAGTACACACACACTTTTTTTAACACAATCTTTTCCATATTTATATGATATCTATATAATACATATAATAAAAATGAAGTGCCTGTATGTAATATTAAAATAAGATTTTTTTACTGATTGAGTGTGAAAGCATACACGGAACTGATAACAAAAATGAAATTATTAAAAATTTTGTCTGTCTGTCTGTTTGTTTGTTCCGGGTAATCTCCGAAACGTTCCGATTTTGACGGGAATTTCACTGGCAGAAAGAAAAACATACAGTGGGTTACTTAGGCTACTTTAAATTAGACTAGCTTTTAACCACGGATTCGTTCGCAATGGTATCTCCAAAACGGTTGGACCGATTTTCACGAGACTCTCACCGGAAGATAGTGGACAAAATAAAAAGTAATTTAATCTATTTTAATTTAGACTAGCTGATAATCGTGGCTTCACCCGCACTGCTATCTCCAAAACGGTTCGACCAATGAATACAGGACTTTCACCAGCATATAGCGGACATTATAAAAAGTAATTTAGACTAGCTGTTAACCGAGGCTTTACCCGCAATGCTATCTCCAAAAGGATTTGACCGATTTTCACGGGACTTTCACTGACAGATAGCTGCCCATATAAAAAGTAATTTAGATTATTCTATTTTAGATTAGCTGTTACCCGCGGCTTCGTTCGCATGAAATTTGCAAAAATATGTTGTTCACTGTAAACACTGTAAACGTAAGACGTGCGTTGTACTGGACTCCAACGTAACCAAAAAAACCGTACTTTCAAATTAACATAGTAATAAATGGTGGTCCAATAAAACAAGCTTGCGGATTGCGTTCGGGCTATACGGGATCCATTCAATTTACTCAGCGTGATTATAGTTTTTCTAATGTGTACGTATTTTAAAATAATTGAAAATAAAGTATAATTGGCGGGCCTCTGGTTAAGTATCGAGAACATATCTCAATGCTCCGCATTAGTGTTCCTGTTGAGTAAACATAATACTATATATCATAAGTGTTACATACTTTCTATTTATTACCTCGCAGAGACACCGGCAGAGATGCGAAACAACTTGGTTATAATTAGTAATACTTTGAAGCATGGAAAATAATTAATATGCTAAGGCGGCCGCACTCAGACGACGCTAATTTATTATTCAAACGCCTGTATTCAGTTATGAGATATTACATGACGGCATCAAGGTCAGGAAGAAGCCATCGGGAACGAAGGTCTTTAAATTATTTCTGTATTCTAAGATATTTTATTATTAATTTAAACAAGTTATTCCTTATGTTTATTTTCATATTTTAATAATATGTTAAGTCGAGACCACATGTTATATCTTATAGCGAAACACGTTTGTACCTTCGTCAACACATTTGGGTACATTAATCATCACAAAGCGCATCAAAGGGCGGAACAATAATATTATGTTATATTTTGCTTGTTCAAAAAATTTAGACTCACGACGGTAGTTAAAATCTTACTAACTATATTAACCACATATAAATTGAACACTGCTTTATATATTTATAATAAAGTACGAGCCAATAACA
>MU160684.1:0-52252 GCA_015888305.1 Antheraea pernyi | reverse complement strand
TATATATATAATATTATAAATAAATAATATATATAATTTATTATTATTAGGTGGTAGAGCCACGCTAAAGCTATTTCTGGTTTCAGCATGAATGGGTGGGCTCGCCCGGGGTACTACAATAATATATATAATTTATTATTATTAGGTGGTAGAGCCACGCTAAAGCTATTTCTGGTTTCAGCATGAATGGGTGGGCTCGCCCGGGCTATTACCATCTCATGGAAACAACGCACTTGCGACTCCCATGGTGTTGCTAGTGTCTATGGACGGCGGTGATCACTTAACATCAGGTGACACACCAGTTCGTTTGACTCCTATTATATTTTTAAAAAAACTGAGTGGTTGGAAAAAGTATAATCATAATTATAACGCTTGTAGGTTATACTATAAACAACGCGACAGTTACACTCTAGTTTGGAATTTCTATCAGCAAAGCTAAGTAAGCTTAAAAAAAATCAAATAATCCACGACTGTCGCGTAGGGGGGCAAACACGTGACTGGCCCGCGTGGCATAATAACTTACTGCCATAGGCATTCACAGTTCGGCTCGTGACGTAATGTTCGGTTCTCGTGGGGCGGCTAACCAGCCCGCTCCCTCAATCCTGAATCCATCGCGCTATTTTTTCAGGCTGGCTACGATATTGGCTTGATGAACCTTCACAGCTTCATTACTAAGGCGAGTACGTGAGCCACTTAGCCGATTACCCCGCGCTAAAGGATCCACTCGTACTTATAATTCGTTCTGCTTTAAGGTATTATCGCTCAGTTCGAAGTATTATGGCGTGATGCGTAACATTAGTATGTAGAGATTAAAACGTTTATACAAACAAAAAACAATTTCTTGGGCTTTAAAATATTTGAATGATTTTTGTACCGAAATTAAATGGAGTTGCTACCGTTTCTCGCTAACAATGAATGGTAGGAAACACCTTTAGATTAATTGCTCAAAGGGCTATCAGTAATAAAAGCGTACCTAATCGAGCTAATAAAGCGCAGACACACATACCGTCCTATCACAAGCCGGAGTAACCATAAAAATGTCAAATCATTAACCGAAATTACTTTCCCGCTTGTGTTATACCAAGAATAAAATGAATTTATTCGTATCTCTTAATTAAACTTGGACTATTTGGGAAAAATGTTCATTTATTTATAATGGCTATGGAATGCTGATATATTCTGATATACACACATATGATACATTTACTTCTTACATCATTATGTATATATCGTTAGATTATAGCCTAATTGATTCTTCTCAGATTATAATATCTTCACTTACTTGATTGTATGCTAATTGCTAATTTTATGCTATTTACATACAATGTTATGTGTATGTGTTGTAGTTTGTATTTAAAATTAAATATTTCTGATTTTTTTTTATTATGGCACGGTAAAATTACTGCACTATGCCTGATGATAAGCACAGTACAATCCAAACAAAATGGCGACCACCGAGTGATACACTATCCATCACCAGTCGCCACTGTTATGCCGGCCTGAGAAAAACTGGATATGCACAGGCTGATCCCGAAACGCGACCCGAAAAAGCGAATCACTATGACGGGCTTTATCGCCATATACATGGTTGTTGCGACCCTTTTTTTTTTTTTTAACGTGGGGAAATCCCTTATGGATACGCCACCCTCCCGGGGGAGAGGGTGGGTTATGTCCGAGTCGCACGGACTAAAACCCCACGGTGTACCGACAGACCGTTTTGTGGGGGCGGCAAGGGATCGTGCAAGCTAATCAACCTTGTAGAGCCGCCCCCACGGTCCGCCCGGCGGAAGGTGACCGCCGGGCTCCTACCTATAGAGGGACAGACCGGGTACACACCGGCTGCCCCCCCTCGTCCGCCGGACCTGTGCAATGAGGAGATGGGCCCCCCGGCCCATCCCCTCAGGTCCGGCTACGGTGGCAGGAGGAGTTGGGCGAAGCGCCTTCTCCTCCTGCCTGTCCTCCTTTGGCGGAGACGGCCACTTTGAGGGTCTGCCTCGCGGGCCCTCTCCGCCTCCTCCTTCTGCGAGATGACCTCCTCGCAGAAGGAGGCCATCGCTCGCCAAGCCTGTTCGCTGCCGAGCATGGCCGAAACCACGCTCGGCAGCGATAAGTCCGTTCCCACGGCCGCCGCCAGGATGCGGCGCTGCTCCCCCCACGCAGCACACTCAGACAGCGTGTGCTGCGCGGTATCTTCCTCAGCGCCGCACTCGTGGCAGGCGGCCGTCGGCTCCCTGCGTGCGATCCGGTGCAGGTACCACCCGAAACAACCGTGTCCGGTGAGTACCTGCACCAGTCGGAACGTCAGGGAGCCCCACTCCCTGGCAGTCCACTCCCGCAGGACCGGGCGGACGGCGTCCACTGTGAACCGCCCGAATCGCTCGTCCGCCAGGTCCTGCTGCCACCTTTCGACGGCGTCCCCCCTGAGACGCCGTCTCTCCGCCTCTACCTCCCTGGGAGCCGGAGGCTCCCCCCTTCGTTTCCTCGCCGCCGTGAACTCGTACACGGCGGCGAGAACTCCTGCCTCCAGCTCCCAGGGCAGGGAGCCGGCGAGCGTGAAGGCCGCCGCCGAGGACACCGTCCGGTACGCCCGGATTGCCCTCAGTGCCACCGTGCGCTGCGCATTGCGGAGCGCACGCACGTTGGCGGCACCGAGGGCATCAGCCCAGACTGGTGCCCCGTAGGCGGCCATCGCCCGCACGACTCCCATGTAGAGTCGGCGGCACCCGGCGCCCGGCCCCCCCACGTTGGGGAGTAACCGGCCGAGTGCCGCCGCCGCCCCAGAAATTCGCGGTCCGAGCCCCGCAAAGTGGGGCTCGAACCGCCAGCGCCCGTCCAGGGTGAGGCCCAGATATTTCATCTGGGTCCCCACCCTGATCCGGGCTCCCTCCACCACAATGTGAGCCCCAGGAGGTGGCCCCCGCCGAGGCCCATGAAAGAGTAGGGCCTCGGTCTTCTCGAGGGCCACCCTGAGGCCCAACCTCCTTATGCGCCTGACCACGAGGGTTGTGGCCATCGTGGCCAGGCGCTCCACTTCCTTCCATTCACCCCCCCGGGCTACGACTAGGGTGTCGTCCGCGTAACAGATGAGGCGTGCTCCATATGGGAGCACGCCGCGGAGCACCCAGTCGTAGCCCATGTTCCACAGGAGCGATCCCAGGGCCGACCCCTGTGGAACCCCTCGCCTTGTGGCCCGCCGCACCATACGCCCGTCGCCGTCTACGTAGGCGACCTCCCTATCTTCGAGGTACGCCTCCAGCACCCGCTGCAGGTAGGGGGGCACTCCGAAATATCGGAGCGCCTCCCGTATGACCCCATGCGGCAGGGTGTTGAAGGCGTTGGCAATGTCAAGTGACACCGCCAAAACCCTCTCCCCCTGGGAGGTCGCCTCTGCAGACAGCGACTTCAGGAGGCACAGGGCGTCCACAGTGGAACGCCCTGTCCGGAAGCCATACTGCACGTCCGCCAGGTTCGGCCCCACACCCTCTAGGTGCTGGACTACCCGGGAGGAGATAACCCTCTCCAGCACCTTCCCGGCGTCGTCCAGCAGGACGAGGGGCTGATACGCGGACGCGCAGTCCAGAGGGCGGCCCGCCTTTTCTATGAGGCAAAGCCGCCCAAGTTTCCAGGGCTTGGGGAACTGTCCGACCGTAAGGCACCGGTCGAACAGCTCCCGAAGCCACCCCCCTATGTGATGGTTGTTGCGACCCAGTCGGGCTGTAAGACCTACCACCCCGCAAATATTTCAAATATTGATTTAATTAGAAAACCTATATCTGTATATCCATAAAGTAGTTAATCTTACATAATAGAATGCGTATTAATTGAAAACTGCTGTATCAATTTGAATGTAGTTTCCATATTAATCATCATCATCATCATTACCCTTATCCCACTTAAGTAGGGTCGTTCACTTAAGTTTCCATATTAATATAGGAGTCAATATGAGGAAGGCTCTATGGTGCAGGTTTGACAATAAGAGCTAATAAAATCACAATTAAAACTAAATGAAGACTCTCTATTTTTAATCTAGATAAGGTACGTAGTTCCTGTATGAGATTACATGTTTTTTCACGTGAACGGAGTCTCGGGCACCAACTAGCCTCAAATAAAATAGTACAAAATTTAATAATTGAAATTTAATATATCAGCAAATAGTCTATGACCTATATCAATGTTTATTAATCTAGCCATTGTTCTAGCCAAATAATCATATTAAAGCTAAATTGTAGCGGTCGCTCGTGCCGAATTATTGATCACATACATACGAGCGCGACATAACAATATTCCAGTTATAATACGTAATCGTAATTTATGAGAGACAAAACAAATAACTGGCACATAATAGTAATAAAACGAATATATGAATCATTCATTTAGTGCCATAGATATTCTTCGTTACGATAACAATCCCATCTTATGTTGAGTTACAATGTGTCCTAAAAAAAATAGTGCGTGGAGTCCCTCCGCGCGGAAGCAGTGAAACTTTGTAATGTGGAAATGAAAATAGGAAGGGGTAGAAATTGATTTTAGTGAAATCTTATTGTTTCTTTAAGACAATCTTTATTAACATTGCTTACAATTCACAATTGATCGTATCTTTTAATTATCATTTTCGAGTGGAGAAATATCCAAATCTATAACATTTACAATGGGATTTTGATAACTAAAGTAAGATACGATATGTTTGATTATTTTTCTCGCTCTGTCCCTTTCTATTCCGCCTCCCCAGGTGCGTTGAACTTTTAACGCAACAATGCTTTTATACCCGCTCCATGGTAGCGTTAAACGTTTAACGCAACCTTGTTGGAAGTCGCATTAGAAGTTTCACTTCAATAATACATACTTGTACTGTAAGCTTACAGGGATATTAACTGCCATGTGCAATTGCCAAATCATACCTGTACGTGTTTGACAACAGATTTTCAACTTGTAAGTGATGAAAAGCCACAAAAGTGTAAGAAAATGCCCTGCCCTACCTACTATTAGGTAATTACCTATGAAATTGCCGTTTTCTATGAAAAAATTTAAACTAATTTTTTTCATGTATTTTTTTTTTTTTTTTTATTAATCGAAGTAATCACACATGCAATCAATGCATCTTTGGCAACGCAGTGGCAGTTTATTGATGCCCTTCTTAAAGAAATCAGCTGGACGGGAGGCAATCAATTCTTCAAAAGCATTTTGTACTGCCTCTCGGGTATTGAATTTATTTCCCGCCAAGGAGTTATCCAAATTCTGGAAAAAGTAGTCTGTAGGCGCAAGGTCTGGTGAGTAGGGTGGATGACGGAGAACTTCCAACCCCAGTTCTTGCAACTTGGAGACCGTCTGGTGTGCAGAATGAGGTCGCACGTTGTCGTGCAGGAGCAGCGGCGAAGAGCGATTGACCAATGCTGGTTGGAGTTGTGCCAGCTTCTCCATCATTGTGGTTAGTTCTTCACAGTACACATCTGCAATAATGCTCACCCCATTTGGTAAGAATTTGTGATGAATCACACCGGCGCTAGACCACCAAACAGTGACCATCACTTTTCTAGGGGTAAGTTTTCATGTAGGGCATTGTTTAAGTGCTGAACCATGATCCAACCAACTTGCTGAGCGCTTGCGGTTATCAAACAGAATCCATTTTTCATCGCAGGTAACAATGCGGTTCAAAATTCCTTCATTTGTGTGTCTGTTGAGCAGTGCAAGGCACGTCTCGACGCGTACTTCGCGCTGGCGATCATTGAGTTCGTGGGGCACCCATTTGTCAAGTTTTCTTACCTTGCCAATTTGACGCAAACGGACCAATATTGTTTTGACACTAACGATGAAAGCTGCTGCTAATTCAGCCGTAGATTGTGTATCATCAGCTTCCACAATCGCCTTTAATTCGTCATTGTCGACCAAAGTCTTCGGACAACCGCGAAGTTCATTTTTCAGGTCGAAATTTCCAGAACGGAAGGGAGCAAACCAATAACGAGTGGTGCGTTGGATTGTAGTGTAAACGTTGTTGGTGTTGCGTGCCGCTTGTGCCGCGTTGCTGCCACGACGGTATTCATATTCCATAATTACTCGAATTTTTAACGTTTTTGTCTTTTAATTACTGGTACTTTAAGCCTCTTCATTTATATCATAATTATAATATGTTTATGTATGTTTACGGTATGTTTGTTACCGAAATCAAAAAATAAATTCAATGTCGGCAGGGGCGCAGTAATCAGATTTAGTATATAAAATACGCATAACGAACACTAGACTTACAGAAATCGAAGATAACTCATTAAGTGAAATGACATATTCATTATCATTTCTGTAGAAAGATATCCGTTGCTGGATATAGGCCTTCCTCAAATTTGTGATGCTCGATAGTACTTAAGATCGTTTATATATATAATATATAAGTTTTTGCTCACGTCTTCACTTGCGTTAATGTAGATTTAACCCCTATCCTCTCTATAATAGAACGAAGCATGGCAATTTCACCCTGCCAGGCTGCCACCGGGTCCGTTTTACAGGTCAGACTGCAGGTTTGATCCTTGGCTGCCCCTACCATGCGACGGACGGTACACCGTGGGGTTTTAGTCCGTGCGTGTCGGACATAACGCACTCTCTCACCCGAAAGGGTGGCATGTCCATAAGGGATTTTCCCACGCTAATAAAAAAAACCTCTATCCCCCGGGAAGAGAGCTTCTTTCTAGATGAAGTTACCTATGTCTTTGTCTATACCCCTGACAATATGTCGGCAAAATTGATATTTGTAGTTAAGGTGTGAAGGCATAACAAATAAACAAACTCACATTCGCCTCTACAATATCATTTAGGATAAATAAGTTGATTAATTAGCGTAAACATTATTTATTTATCCATATAATAAAAATGTAACTAGGCCAAATCTGTAAATTGAATATTTTTAGAAAATTATAATCGGCGTGGACTTTCTTATATATATAGAAGTCAAAAATAATTAATTTATAATGTTTGTCTGTCTGCCCAAAGCGCGGCGGTTGCCAAAAATTAAGTCATGTTACATTTCAAAAATGTGCCCAGAGATGATGTTGCTAAACAAAGGTGATAAGATTTTTCCGAAAAAATAAACCTAGATAATAGTTACATTGCATTATAGAAGATGAATCTCAATTAGAGTTCTGTCAGTACGTGTGTTGTTTCGATATTTGATACATTTAGTTTTGTAAATATTGTGGAGTCTTGGAATAACTTGAGTTCAGGTTTGTTAATCCACGATTAAAATAATTAATTGAGGTGTTTCCAATTACCATACTAATATCATAGAGAGGCAGAGTTTAGAGGTCGGGGAATCACTGACTACTAATCCAATTTTGAAAATTCTTTCACTTTTAGAAAGGTATTATCACTCATTGCTATATACAATTTTTATTTTGTGAAATATATGTTTACATTAATTAATCTTAAGAGATGTAATTAAAATCGGCAAAAACACTTTAATTTACCGATTTTAAATAAAAGAATAATATCTATAGCAAAATATTCATAACTTTTACAGAAAATATATACATATATCTAAGTTTAATATCTCAGCCAAAAAGATAGTTAGAAGTCAAATAAATTTGACAAGATTAAGTTCGGATGCAGGTTTCACGAATACTTTACAAATTCTTATAAAACAAACGACTAAATCAAAATGAAAATTTAATGTAGATAAAGTTTAGTTTTCATAGTATATAAATTGCTGAAGATAGTCAGAAGATAATGGCAAATAAAAACTATAAGCCGGCAAAATTATTGCGTTGTCGCTGCCGCTCAATCTACGTGAATAGTGAATGGATGCGGAGGTGATTGGCGCAGGAGCAACCCAAGGTGCTAGAAAGACATTTATCGCCAATAAATGTAGGTTAGTTTTTATCTTAATTGGATCTGGTAGGTGATGCTGCAAGCTGGATCTAGGCTTATTTTAAAAGATTTCTCACATACCAACTGGATATATGTTTGAGTGAGTCCCAGGATATTTTGTATTTACAATTGGAAACGGGAGGTGTCGCTGCAATAGGGTTTTAGGATTTTTAACATTTTTCACGTTTATAAATATAATTGAAACCGGTAATAACCGATTTGGTGCAGACGAAGTTGCACGGGTCAGCTAGTTAATAGTAAATTTTATTCTATTTTACCAAACTTCTTTAATACTTTGTTATAAATACGATATAAATGCTGTCATATTTCAATCACAAAATAAATAAACACTAATGTGAGTGGGCGAAAATAAATATTGACAAAATTATGCAAAGGTTTAGCTTATATAAATGGATTTTTCGTTTATCAGTTATAATAATTACCTCCTTCATGTGTACCTTTCTACGCTTAAATAACTGATGAAGTAAATTAGCCAGCATCCTCGTCATGGTCGTGTGTGGATTTTACACACGGATTTTCCGACCCTTCTCATTACTTTACAAATGCCTCCATTTATAAACTATGGACATCTCATGCATTATTTAAATGGATATGTTGAAAAGGTGTTATAATACTACGATATTCTTTTCTGTAGTAATTACCTTGAAAATTATTAACACAAAGGGTAAGCATATGACGCATTGTCGCACTTACCGAAAATATATAATTCACATCGCGGTCAGCCAACGTACACTAAAGAAATGGATTAGTAGATCTCGTGTTACATGTAGTCAACGTAATTATTATGGAATTGACTTCTCTGAACTCTGAACAAAGACATGAACAAAGTATCTAATAATTTTCTGACGCTGATTAATTTAATCGATGATTTTATTTCAACAATTTAAATTAATGTATTTATAATTTGAAACACAATGCGTAAAAATGAATCTAATTTAGCTGGAAGGTTAAATATTTCTGTTTACAAATACATAAATAATACTTCATTATTTTTTTATGACACTACAACATTATTCATCTTTGTAATTTAACAATAACTACAATGAGGAACTATATACGCTTATATTATTATATATGTATATGAAAATATTAAAAGAAAACCAATTCAGTTTCGCAAATTATATATTTTCACCACAGTTTTGACTAACAGAGTATGCATAAAAGAAGCCAAGATATATATGTAGATTACCGATTCTTTTATACGATAATGAAATAACTTTTTTAAATAATTAAATAATAATATTTTTTTTATTTATTGTAGCTCGGCAAAATGACTGTACTGTGCCTGATGGTAAGCACAGTACAATCCAAAAACAACGGCAACCACCGAGAGATACGCCCTCCTCCGGCAGTCGTCGCTGTCATGCCGGCCTGCGTAAATGTCTCTTCATGTTACACTTGAAGGACACCATGTTATAGGAAAGAGGAAACACACTAGCCGGGAAATTGTTCCACAGTTTCACGGTACGGCAAAAGTAAGATGTAGCGAAGTTTTTAGTTCGTGCCCAGATAGGAGTTACCGTAAAACGGTGGCTCCGAAGACCAAGCGCGTGGTTCTGTTGTGAAAAGGAGAGGAAGGGATTAATTTGGATTTTAACTGGAATTGGATTAAATTAATTTTAACGTGGACGAAGTCGCGGGCAGAAGCTAGTATAACATAAAGAACACTACGATTTTAATTATGTTGGTTAAATGGTGATAATAAAAAAGACATGTAAATAAAAAATATAATTATAAGTTAAACGACTTTGTAAATAGCAAGTAAATATATATAATATACGATCAACAGTTAACTACAAAAATGAATTATTGATTAAACATTAGTCTTAGTTTGGTTATATTTTGACCATAATCAGAATTGAAATTAACTGGATATAGCTTAAATAGATAACGTATACATATACCCCCATAACCATAAATATCTTAGTTTGAATAAGCCATTGTTCCTTGCTTTTGTAACAGAAAAGGGTTGGACATTCATTCAATTATGTTTCACTTAAATTTCGTATAACCAATTAATTACCCGCCACTTCGTTCGAGTTGCAAACTTATAAATAAATTTAAGTTTATTTAATTAAGCGATTGCTTTTATACGTAGCGCATTCTCTTACAATATAATAAACGCCTCCATTTTGCCTACCTAAACTGCGTAATATAGAATGATCTAAAATTAATTTTTGATTCAATTAACAATAAAAACAACTTACACGTTATTGTGATAGGGAAGAATGAACTTTTGAACTGTATATTTTTTTTTATTGTAGCACGGCAAAATGACTGCACTGTTTGATGGTAAGCACAGTACAATCCAAAAACAACGGCGACTATCCATCGCCGGTCGCCGCTGTCATGCCGGCCTGCGAAAAGCTGGATATGCACAGGCTGATCCCGAAACGCGACCCGCAGAAGCTATTCACTATGACGGGCTTTTTCGCCATAAACATGGTAGTTGCGACCCAGTCAGACTGTAAAACCCTACCACCCCGCTTTCACCATTTCCTTGTTCGTTATTCAGCAGGGTGCACCACGTGCAGGTGAGGTTGTCTTGGATGTCTCAAGTCTTAGATATTATTCGACACCCCTTATTTCTCCTTAAAATAAATGATTTCCTAGTAATAAGAACATAATGTGTGTATATTTTAAGTAATATATTTATCCTTATTAAATAACTGGCTGTGCCTGCTTCTTCGTCTGCATAGACGTTCGGTAAAGGTAAAATGATTATAAAATTATTTTCTTCGAACTTAATAGAACAAGAATAGTAACCTCCGTGCAATACACAGTAGTATATATAAGTACATAAAAAAAACAAGATATACTAATTAAAAATTAAATTTAACTTTAATTGGACGCGTTTATATATCATAAACCATGCATGGTTATTTGACTTGGTGTTCGTTGTGTTTATATAAATTTCATGTCCTACAAAATTACAAACAAAAGAATAAACAGACAAAAAATCTAAAAACTATTTTCTGACCTCGGAAATATAAGTACAACGTGTATTAATTGTTTTTGAAATGAAAACTTGCTAAGCCGCGTTGAGTGATTTAAAAAAATGGTAGGAGAAAAACTTATGGGTTTGCGTCACCGATGACTCTGACATGCTCGCGATGTGTCACCGATAATCTCGACATGCTTGTGACGTATTGCGCTTAGGTCAGACTAGCGACACGTAGTATGGTGGCCTGTGTACATGTAATATTTTGTTATGAACTTGTACAACCCAACATATTTCGGTTTAATTAATATACTGTACAAGTATGTATATAATGACTGCTTGGAGTGCCAAATTATATATATATTTAAAAAAAAAAAACAAATTATGTAATTTAAATAATTCAGACTATAATTTATTTTGAAAAAGAAATTCGGTTCTTTTGTTATTATATATAGATTATTATGTCATCAAGCACATACGTAACCGCCAGCGCGGCTAGGATATATTAATATCTAGAATACAAAGTAAATGCGGTAAAATAAAAAAAAAAACACAAATACATACGTAATTATAGTTCAGAGGGATAATAAAAGGTCTAATTAATATTAGGGTCGTGCAACTCGTCAACGTCGTCAATTAATCCGATTGGCTATCTTGAGACCCATTGAAATCTGAATTAATCTTCCCATTTTATTAATCTCCATTTAAAATCCCCCCGACAGCTATTTATTACAAGAGTGATTTATTCCCAATAATCGTCCGACTTATTTTAAAGCATGCCTCGTATTTTGATTGTATTATGTGAGGAGGCTTGTTTCTAAATAAAATATCCGGTTTTAAATTAAGAAAAAAACTTCCTCTAGTAGTAGTAGGTAGTATCTATCATATATCATATCTAACTCAGTTTTGTGGACCTTAAATAAATAAAATAAATAAAAAAATATGTCATATAGTCTATATAGTATTTCACGCTTCTGCTATGAAGTAACTATTTTGAGCTGTTTGTTTTATACCTATATATATTTTAAAGAATAATTGACTGACTGACTAACGAAAAGCTGACTAATTTTCATACAAACTTTCAACCCCTTTTCTTACCACCTTACAGTTTTGAATATCCAAAAGTCCTACCTTACAATACTCACTTACAAGTAAAAAGGAACTCGCATGTGAATTTTCACTGCCCTGGCCCCTATAGTTTGGACTATGAGTTGGTATGTCAGTCAGTTAGTCTTTTACGTATATAGTAAACTAGCGTGCCCTGCGGATGTTGTCCCGCCCTGATAATAAATATAACCTTAACAAATTATATACTAAAACCTTCCTCATGAATCACTTTATCTACTTGTGAATGCATAAAAATCCGTTAGGTAGTTTTTGTGTTTATAGTGAACAAACAGACAGATAGACGTAGCAAAGGGGTTTGTTTTTTTTTTCTTTTTCTCGAACAGACTACGCTATTGGCCTAGCAAAGCCTTAACAGTTTCACCGGACTACGTTTTATAATATGTAGTGATAATATATGTCGTATCTATATATATAAAAATGAAACCCGTTTTCCGTTGTCAGGTGAAAACTGCAGGACTTTTTTTTTCTTTTTCTCGAACTGACTACGCTATTGGCCTAGCAAGGTCTTAACAGTTTCACCGGACTACGTTTTATAATATGTAGTGATAATATATGTCGTATTTACAATATAATTAAAAATGTACGTTGAAATAACAAAGTAAAAGCAATGAAGTCCAAAACACCACGTTGTAGCCACACTAAGTTATAATGTATTTGTAAAACAAAATAAATTGTCAACTTTAGAATTCTATTATTTCACTATAACAGACTTAAATACGGTCAATTTTGGAGAGTAAAATGCTAATCGTCAACAAGCACATTTCAGAGGCAGTTGTAAAATTTTAACAACTTCAAAGGAACGTGAATCGGTAGGTTTGGCGGGCTCGACCCTCTTTATTACCGGATATTCCCTGGGCGGTGCTGCTACGATCAAGGCGGTTCGCATATCATTAGTTACTTTATTATTGCGCACGGTTACGATGGAATCTGTTACCTTCGCAAATAAAAAGTATTCACTTAACATTAGTTTGTTGTTCAACAATTTTTTTTATTAGCCTTAGTTTTCCTGAAAAATGGTTTCTTCACTAAATGTCTCTTAAGTTGCATGACATAGCGGATTTTCAATTCACTTAAGAATGCTCCGAGTTATCCAAAGATTATTATTATTATATTATATTATTATAAGTATTGAAATAATAATATCTGCTAATAACATCCTATAGATTTAAGTATGCAGTTGGTACTTAGTTTTACTCCGTCAACCCTATTGAAAGATTTGTACCTTTTTAAATTTAATCGCCTCTCATTATGGTAGGATAATAGAAGCGATTTGTGGCGAGGACTTTTGGCTTATATAATTTTCTCCAATAAAATTAGAACCCTCTTCCAACAGGGGTGTCACGATGTCCGAATTCTGTGTTTGTTGACTTTTGACTAAAGATACATGACCTTGTACGCGACTATGCACATTTCTTGACCCATATATGTTATACCACAATTGTAATAAATTTCATTGACAGTATGAGTTTAAGAGAATAATAATTAATTCAATTTTATAAAAATCGAACTAGACGCAACTGTATTATAAATGCGAAAATAATTGTTTGTTTGTTGCGCTTTCTTGTCCAAATTACTCAACCAATCGTCATGAAATTTTGCATATCTAAACGTTATATTGGGTACAATGGGAAATATATGGGGTAACGTTAATACAGGACAAAGTACTATTCCCGCGGGACAGGTCAAATCTACGTTAACGTAAGTGAAGCCGTACGCAGAAACTAGTATAATATATATGTGAGATTCGTAATTATTCAATTAAAAACTGATTATAATAATGGTTTTAAAACATCGATTTTAAAAAGTTAACCAACGAAAGAAAGTAACAAAGATGTAATGGATAACGAGGAACTATAAATTGTAGAATGCAGTGTGTATAACTTTAATATATATGTATAAAACTTTGACGATAATAATTAATGAACAACTGAAATGTCGGTTACCGTTTAATTTATAACATAACTGCACATTAACCATATTTGTTATTATTCTTTCACATTTTAATATACAAAAAGCACATTGTTTCTATCCCTATTTATCAATCACGCGTCGTATGTAAAATTTTTGTTTTGAATGTTTGAAATACTATTACTTTCCTTCAGCCTAGAAAATGTTATCAGAATCAATATCAAAATCAAAAATACTTCATTCAATTTAGGTCATAAGGAGGCACTTATGAACGTCAAAACTACCATCGAGAAGAACCGGCAAGAAACTCGATCTGGTTTATCTTTTTAACATTATATATATAATATTTAGAATACATTACACGTCACAATAATTTTTAGTGGATGCATCCATGAGTGAGAGAGATTTATTTTTAAATCATAGCAGACAAACGAACACGTGGGTCACTTGATGTTTAGTGATCACCACCGACCATAGACACTAACAACACCAGGGGACTCAAAAGTGCGTTGCCAACCTGTGTTTGGGAAGAAGAGAGAGGAGGGGTTGTAGAGAGGGAAGCGGAGGTAGGCCTCCGGCGTGAAGTAACAGTGCTTGCATTTTGCGTTTCGTTCGGTCACTGAGAGCGCCGGAGACCCACCACCCCTCTCCCTTGCCTGTGTTTGGGGAAAAGGGAGAGGGGGAGAGAAGCGGGGACGTGGGCCACCAGCGCTCTCACTGACCTAACGAAACGACGCAATGCAAGTACTGTTACTTCACATCTTTTTTTTGTTCTTATCTGCAGACTCTCGGTCCGCACTATTTTTTGCTGTTGTTTTATTTTATGTGTAAGTTAAAAATCGTATATGTGAGCATCTATTGGGTAGTTTATATATATATATATTTATTTAACTATTTTAGACGTTATTGCCTTTATGGCGGTTTCATTTCGGTCCCCTATCGCCATCTTTAGGTTATAATCCACAATATGCCGCGCCGGAGCATTCATGGCCCGATGGATGAACCTACTAACTGCGTCATCAGTCACGTCGGTATAGTAGACACAGGTGTGGGTGTGGTACTACCCCGAGCAAGCCGACCCATTCATGCTAAAACAAGTAATAACTTCAGCGTGGCTCTAACACCTACAAAAATGAGTCAATACAGATATCACCATGTGAACAAGATATTTACATTACCAGACGACACCTAAATAACAAAACTACAACATTATAAGCTATAAGTATATTTTAAGTATTAAGGTAAAAACAAATAACCCATTAACAAGGCTGGTTTAATGGAAAAACGTCAACCAACTACAATTAATCACTCCTAAATAGTAGGTACTTGAGCGCTGTCTTCTGTAAATAGATTATTTTATTATACTATTTGCAAGTCCACATAATAACATAGAATATAATAATATACTCCCACACTCCACTCCTATAAACCATTACGAGTTTGTCACGTACTCGTCGGGCGAGCAATATAATGCTGTCACATTCTTACTGAATTACGTATATAAATACTTGAAGGACTTTCATAGAATATAACGTCGCTTGTTATAAGAAAATCCTTTTTACCATGGCGTGTACCACCGGTGATAGATTAAAATTGGATTTGTATTATGTATTTTGTTTATTTTATATTACATGTGCCTTATATAATAAAGTATTACAGTGGGAACAAGTATGTCTATAAGCAATTCCTCTCAATGCAGCGTGAATATAATTGTCGCAAATTAATATCGGTATAAATTGTAATCTATATCTATACGTATAATAAAAATGAAGTGTCTGTATGTAATATCAAAATAAAAAAAAATCACAGATTGGGTATGAAAGTATACACGCTTCTGATAACAAAAATGCAATATTTAAAATTTTTGTCTGTCTGTCTGTCTGTTTCATCCGGGTAATCTTCGAAACGGCTGGACCGATTTTGACGGGAATTTCACTGGCAGATAAAAAAAAATTTATTAGACTATCTGTTAACCGCGGCTTCGTCTGCCATGCTATCTTCAAAAAAGTTAGACCGATTTCCACGGCACTTTCACCGACAGATAGCTGACCTTATAAAAAGTAATTGAAGTAATTTTAATTTAGACTAGATGTTAACCGTGGCTTCGCTTGCAGTGCTATCTACGAAATGGTTCGACCGTTTTTACGGGACTTTCACCGGCAGATAGCGGACATTATAAAAAGTAATTGAAGCAATTTCAGTTACTAGCTGTTAACCGTGACGTTGCCCGCAATGCTATCTCCAAAACGGTTAGATTGATCTTCAGATAACTTTCACTGGCAGATAGCTGATCTTATAAAAAGTAATTTAAGCAATTTTAGTTTATACTAACTGTTAACCGTGACTTCGCCCGCAGTACTATCTTCAAAACGATTCGATCGATCTTCAGATAACTTTCACTGGCAGATAGCTGATCTTATAAAAAGTAATTTAAGCAATTTTAGTTTATACTAGCTGTTAACCGTGGCTTCGCCCGCTGTGCTATCACCAAAACGGTTACATCGATTTTCACGGGACTTTCACTGGTAGATAGCGAACCTAATAAAAAGTAATTGTGGTTATTCTATTTTAGACTAGCTGTTACCCGCGACTTTGTCTGCATGAAATTTAGCAAGATTTCAACTCATTCTTTATTTTTAATAAGAGAAATAATTATCAGCTTATTGTTTACAATTCGACATTATAATTATTAATAACATTAATGATATAGAGGTCTTCCTAATAAGATCTTAGATTATAAACGTATTACGTAAAGAGTTCCATAATACAATTTGTTGCGGAACAGACAAGCGTTTATTTTTTGTATAGTCACTAAATCTTAATTATAATAATGGCAATGTATATTAAATGTAATGTAAATATAAATCTTTATAATAATATTTTTAGTTATTGTTTCAATAGTTCCTTATACAGTGTAAGTGAGCACTGAGGTAGTTATATGGTGGGTTAAGGTTCCAAATGTGTCGCTGATGACAAACCTCAGTTGGCACGCTTTTTGTATTTATATATCTACTGTACACATTACATGTTACTTTTAGTGGCGTGCGCGTCGTACTTACCCACAATTCTATAATTCTTTAATACAATTAAAAAAACGCGCGTGGAGTTGCGGGTACAGCTAGTAAATAAATAAAAATATTTACAAGTCGACATAACCGTTACTTTTAATGAATTTTTATCTATACGCAGTTGCTACTGTTTTCCATCATATTTTTACTAGAATTGATATATCCACATTTGTTTTTATGTCTTAGGAGACAAACGAACACCCTCCATAGACACTAGCAACACCAGGGGAGTCGCAAGTGCGTTGCCAATCTGTGTTTGGGAAGAAGAGAGGGGAGGGGTAGTAGAGAGGAAGGGGAGGTAGGCCTCCGGCGTGAAGTAACAGTGCTTGCATTGTTGCGTTTCGTTCGGTCACTGAGAGCGCCGGAGACCCACCACCCTTCTCCCCTCCCTTTCCCCCAACACAGGCTGGCAACACACTTGCGACTCCACTGGTGTTGCTAGTGTCTATGGACGGTGGTGATCACTTAATATCAGGTGACCCACTTATTCCTTTGCCTCCTATGACGTAAAAAAGGTAATATTTATCCAGAAAAAAATGGTAGCAAAAGGTAGTTTGTAATATTAGTTATGATTCTACTAACTCCGAGATTAATAAGTTGTCATATAATGTTAAACCTGTTGTATTATATATTACCAAAAAAATTATTGCTTAATGTCAAAGATTTTATTGTTTCTATCTATGAACGCATTAATCGTACGAAATAATGTATAACGGTGATCGCTATACTGCTTCCATTTTTGTCCGCCCTGTAAACGTGATACGATTGATAATGCCTCGTCCGGATATTTTTCCCTGATCGTTTTATTTCGGAATATTATTGTTATAAATATCCTTTCCAGAGTTATGGGGGCGGAACGTCATTTATCAGCATCAAACGGTGACTTCACTAAATGGAGATGAATTTCATCTAATTTTTTATTTTTGAATATCTAATGTATACACAAATAAACCGAGGTATATTGTCATTTTCTAATTACACGCGTTACTTTTTATTGCAGATCTAAATATCATCCTATCTAATATTCATCTCTTTGCGACCTTTATCGCATCTACCACGATGAGTGTTCAGAGGAGTTGTTTGGACTGATACTCGCCACTGCATTCCACTATCGTACAACCCGCCTGAAACTCAAATTTCATCCACACCACTGGATGGATGGAGGTCTGCCACGGTGAGGTCATTTCTGCCTCGTACTTCTACCCTATGGAATCGGCGGTATTTCCAAACCATTACGAATAACAAACCTTCAAGAAACGAGCGTACACTTCTTTAAAAGGCCGATGTTGCTAGCGCCTATGGACTGCGGTTATCACTTAACATCAGGTGACCCACCTGTTCGTTTGCCTCCTATGATATAAAAAAAATCCTACCAGTAAGCTAAAGTATAATAAAAAATTACCTGTGTTAGAGATAAACATTCTCTTGTATTCGAAAAGCTATGTGAATCGTTACGAACTAACCACAAAAATATGAAAGTATAAATACAATAATTAATATGTGAAGCAGTGTTGCATAAAGGAGCCTGAACTTGCCCTGAATTGAAACATCATGGTTGAAGTATTAAAGCGGTAAGGCTTTTTTCAGTACTCGCTTGGTCAGCTACCACCCTGAAGTGAATAACCTATTGCCAAACACACAGGTGCATCTAGTGTATTCCGGTAATTGCACTTGAAAGCAAGTTCTCTCTAGCATTTTTGTTTATCGTAGCACGGCAAAGTGACTTTACTGTGCCTGATCGTGAGCACAGTATAGTCTAAAAACAATGGCGACTACCGAGAGACACACTATCCCTCACCAGTCGCCGCTGTCACGCCGGCCTGCATAAATGTCTCTTCACGTTACGCTTGAAGGACCCCATATTATAGGAAGGAGGGAACACACTGGCCGGGAGATTGTTCCACAGCTTCACGGTACGGCAGAGATAAGAAGTTGCGAACTTTTTAGTTCGTGCCCAGATAGGATTTACCGTAAAACTATGGCTCCGAAGCCCAGCGTGTGTGGTTAGGGTATGAAAAGGAGAGCATTTAATCATCTCGGGCCACATCGTTACCAAATATATTTTTTCCACCCGTCTTATTCCAATACTGGCCTCTAGCGAGTCATGTTACTGTACTCCTTCCTCAGTCTTGCGCATCCACGCCCTTTCAACTGTTCTCTTTATGTTGGCGCTACATCTAACAGGAGGACGTAGCACATGAACTTTCTACTAAAACTAAACTATTCCAATATTTCTTGATTTATCCAAGTGCCATTTCAGCCTGTTAGTGTTATGAACTACGTCAGCAACTCTGTTCTCTGATAAATATTGTTTATTGATATATTTCTTACACACACTCGCAGTATTAGGCAAAGTTCAACTTAGTAACTTCCCTTAGGTACAATTATGTAAATAATACCGTATGCAATGCACGATGACGTCAAATGAATGTATAGCCTCGTTCGATTACGTCACAAAGCACGTTGGTCAAAGGAGACACATTAGTTGATCGATCGATATCTATAAGTAAGGGATGGGTTATTCACAGTTCATTAGATATTTGAAAGGTGATGCGGAACTCTATAAGGTATCACTGAATAAACTTTATAACCCTTGTCAATGAAGCTTAAAGCGGAAATCGATTAACTATAGCTCATAGAATAAATTACCGTAGTATTTAATATTATCTATTAGTTAATTTTACCAAACATAAACATTTTTTTTTAACTTTTACAAGAAGAAGAAGGCCTTTGTAATCCAATTGAATTATTTTGTATATCTGTCAATTAATCACTTTACTACGTCCTTATTAAGGTAGAGGGAAATAATGTGAAATTAGCAACCATGTTCCATGCTTGACGC
Organism: Antheraea pernyi; assembly: GCA_015888305.1. Classification (NCBI taxonomy): domain Eukaryota; kingdom Metazoa; phylum Arthropoda; class Insecta; order Lepidoptera; family Saturniidae; genus Antheraea; species Antheraea pernyi. Next base: position 32,496 of record MU160684.1, on the reverse strand, counting down.
AAATTTTCGTTTAGATATATTTTTTAAGATGTTATATTACTCAATACTATATTGTTATAGCAAGGCGATCACATTTGTTTTCTGTTTCTGTTCTATCATGTAAACGACTTCTATGGCACACTTAATTTGTTATCCGTCCAGCTTGATCGTGATTTATAGGTAAACGTTCAAAAACTTATTTTCACACTTATATTAGCTTTTATTATCTACACGCGGATTCACATATATATGTGTCATTATTTGTTATCTATACTAATATGATAAAGAGGTAACATTTGTGACGTTGTGGTGTTGTAAGGGGTATTCTCAGGAACTATTAAACCGATTTTGAAAATTTACCGATATAAAGATACGTTATTAATGAGTGTTATAAGCTACATATAATCACGCTAAGACCAATAGGAGCGGAGCAACAATGAAAAATGTTTTAAAATAGGGGTATTTTTCTTTTTAAGAACTTTCGCTGCGTCTTAGCCCAAAATAACTATTCCACGCGTGCGAAGTCGCGGGCAGAAGCTATTAACTAATTATATTATCTATAATCTATACCAATATTATAAAGAGGTAAAGTTTGTGAGGTTGTAGGGAGTAATATCTGGGGAATCGGAGAAAAATGGTCGAACGAAAACGTTTCTTACGAACGCTGCCTTAATTATGAGATATATATGATTGAGTTCTAGAGAAAAGTTGTGACTTGATAATGCCTATTACCGCCCAACAAAGTGGGTACGGGTTGGCTACTAAATAGTAATTACTTTTTTGATGTAATAAATAGCCGAGTTATATCAAAATTGATAGTACGGAAATATTCTATGTGTTCACATATTTACGCATATCAGTTTTCGTGACGATCGGTTGAACGGTATACAAGTTGACGTACTACAGCGCTATCTAGTGGTGCGTTATAATAAAAAGACGCTATAAAAATATTGCCTGCTAAAGTCACTTACTTGGGTGTGTCAACTTTCATTGTGAGTGATCAAACGGCTATAAGGTATATTAATTTCAGATATATCAACAGTCAGTTTTATACATATACTAGCAGACCCCGCGGAGTTTTTCCCGCCCTGATAATAAAAAAAACCTTGACATATCTAAACCTTTCTCATGAATCACTTTATTTACTACTATATTACTACTAATTGTTACCCGCGGCTCCGCACGTACTTTTTAAAAAATGTATTAAAGAAATGTAAAATTGTGAGTGGGTGTGTACATTACAGAAAAGCTTATTAAAAACATTTGTAACTACGACACGCACGCCAACTAAAACATGTAACGTGTACATTAGATATATGAATACAACTAGTATATCGAATGGGATGGGATTTATCATCAGCAACATACCTGGAACTTCAACCTACTATATGCCAAACTCAGTGCTCACTAACACTATATAAGTAATGTAAATTATAAGCTATACATTATCGAACAATATGTCTTAAATCTTTTATTATATAGATATAATATGTCCGTATTGTCGATATACTTAAGTTATTCTTATACGTTACTATAATCACTGAGTTATGTAGAAGTAAACGTGGTAAATAAAACAACATAGCCGCCAAATTGACCAAAAAGATGATATTATTCATATTACATACAGATATATGACTTTCAATTATGTATATTTATTCTTGGAGTTCAGTAAGGCACACGTCTCACGCGGTTGTAATATATTTTTAATTAACTTCACACGGACGAATGCACAGGTAGCAGTTAATCACTAAATAGTGTACCAATTCAAATAAAAAAAGGACTATTAAAATCGTTTCACAATTGACGAAAATATCCGTTAACATACATAAAAAAAATACATACAACCAAACATAGTAACCACCTCCTTTTTCGAAGTCTGTTAAAAAGAAAGTCCTCTGTCAGTTTATCTGTTCGCGATAAAGTCAAAAACGACCATTTTCACCAGTAGATAGAATGATTTCTTTAATTCTGGACTTCGTCTGCGCCAAAACGGTTATTATCGGTTCCAATTTTATTTCCAAACCTAAAAAACCTAGATCCCGATTGTAGCGAAACTTATCGGGTCCAATTGTGACTCTAAACTATCTTATATATATTGGCAAGAAATGTCTTACTGGGTTGCTCCAGTGACCCTCACCTGCATGCTCTATTTACTATATAATATATATTTCTCTAAATAAAAAGTAGTCTAATATACCTTTTTAACAGTGAAAGAATTTTCAAAATGGGATCAGTAGTATAAGAGATTACTCCGAATATCCAAACTCACAAAGTACAACTTTAACATTGAAACCGCGGACAAATAAAATAGAATATGTCAACCGCTATAATTTCAGCTATCTGGCAGTAAAAAGTAAATTTCCCGTTAAAATAGGTCCAGCCGTTTTGGAGATTACCAAACAACAAAGAACAAACAAACAAACAGAGAAAATATAGAAATATAAAAATATATACAATATAAAGAAAATTTTTTTTGGTCATTCGTAGCCATATCCATTCATCAAAAAGTTGTTATTTTAATTGTACATACACAAACTTTATTTTTATAATACGTAATAGAGAACAAAAAAAAATAGAAATAAAAGTAGAATAAACTTTTTGCATAGGAAAACAAAATAAACTTCGAAAATGTTTGCGATAGAAACTTACCACGTTACCATGGCAACGTATATAATATTAACGCTAACGAAATCTTTATTTGAATAATTTTGTTTATGAAGACTAAGAAGATAATAATGACACGCCGAGGGAACGGACCTAGGCTTGAGCCGTTGCCGAGGGGGGCCTAGTCTGGTGTAATTCTTAGTGTCTACTACTCTAATATGCCTTGTATTTTTACCGACTGTAATCCTGTACACACGAATCCTGTTTTAGTCTTATTTAAATATGCCTGTTTGGTTGAATAAAAGAGAGATTCGGAAACCGGCTGCCAAAGCGTTTACAAGTCAACACAACCGGAGTCATATCTTTCAGCTGTTCCTGCGACTTCGTCCAAGTGGAATAGTTACTTTTGGCTAACGCTAATATCCAGCGCATGCTCTCAAGAAACATAAAAACTCCGATTTTGAAACATTCTTCATTGGTTTTAGTCATGGTACATAGCCATCCTTGATAAATGAGCTATATAATACTGAAAGAATTTTTCAAATGGGACTAGTAGTTCCTGAGATTAGCGCGTTCAATAGAGAACTTTGTTTTATAATATTTTGTGATACATGAGATATTAGATGTATGTCTTGGTCAATGGTTTTGTGAGGAATTTCCCAAATTTAACCTTTGATTTATTAATTTAATGTATTCGAAAAGTTCACTATCGAGTATTATATACAGTAAGTAGAGACACGATTTTAAAGTTATTTTTAAGTTTCATCTAAACCATATACTATACGAAATATATGTATTAAACATTAGGTTTGGAAAAGCTAATGTAAAAAAAAAATTAACACTGATTTGCATATCTAACTCTTTCAAATAGGCTCTAAAGACATCAAATCTTAACAAAAAAATTTAATCACATAAAAGCCTAAAAAGATGCAAAAGAAGAATATCTAAGACAATCATCAGTAAGTAATAGGAATTCATATAGACGCGGCATAAGTTTGGTTGTAACAATGACAGATTTTAGAAATAGGTAGATGACGCGCTCGAGGCTATATACTTGGCACCTCTTATCAACAATCATCAAAATACTCACCAATTACGAAAACTTGGAGTATTACTTATTCCAGAATCTAATAATCTAGTTCAACATCTTTCTCAAAAACGGGCTATACTTAAGCCAAAACTTAATAAATTAAAATTCATAAGACGACAGGAAATTTTAAGGAAACTTAATTTAAAATTAGAGAGATCGTTTAAGATAGTGAATGGGCTAAGTACTTAAAGCAACGTGAACTACTTTAATTTTTTTTACTGTATGACGAATGAACTATGTTTGGGTAATAGTACCATAACTAAAGTAGATACAACATATGAGATAATACTAACTATCAGCCAGTGGCGTAGCTATACCATCTGATTTAGTTTTAATCAATAACTGAGGTAGTTACCCAACAGTAGTATTATTACTACTGGGATTGGCGGTCCCGTCGGGCCGGGGTCCCGTGGTATTTGACTAATTCTGCCACCTTATAGTTACGTCATTGATTCCAGTTAATCATCATCATGTATCAAAATAAATAAAGCGTATTTACATAGTCTTAAAAAAAGTGTGTGTGTACTTATACTTATACTTATGTACACGCGTTAAAAGTTATACTTCTTTGGCGTGACAAGTGGCGTATCTTTCGCCTTATTCTACGTTTGTAGAAAAAGTTGACTAAAGCTCACTTCAGGGTGTCAGTTTTTCGTGGCAGTGTGCTATTCTTGCATTCTATTCAAAATAACAAGCAGGTTGTGAAGGCTCTGAGATATATATTAAGGCTTGTATATATGCAATTATAGAAAGACAAATATGTTATTGAGGCAGGCAGCTTTGGATCGTTAGTGACGCCTGCTTCGTCGCGCACGGACCGTGTCAATGGCGGCAGAATTCACTTTGACGGTATTATATCGATTCATTTTGTTATATAATAGTCAAGTTTAATGGTGGTAGAGCCACGCTGAAACTATTATTGGTTTCAGTATGAATGGGTTGGCTCGTCCGGGGTAGTACCACCCTCTCATAGAAAACCGACGTGAAGTAACAGTGCTTGCATTGTTGCGTTTCGTTCGGTCAGTGAGAGCGCCGGAGACCCACCTCCCCTCCCCTCTCCTCTCTCCTCTCCCTTTCCCTCCCCTAACCCTTCCCTCCAAAAGATGGCAAGGCACTTGCGACTCCTCTGGTGTTGTTAGTGTCCATGGACGGTGGTGTTCACTTAACAGCAGGTGACCCACCTGTTCGTTTGCCACCTATGACATAAAAAAAAAAAAAGTTTATTTATGAAATGTTATTGTTATATATAGAAATCTGTTGTTATAAGAATATATTACATTATAAGCGTTTATATTGGAATGTTGGCACACCCGGCATCGGAAGTAGCCAAATTAATCTAAAATTTGCAGGACGACGGAATGAGGGCAAGAAAGTGATTACAAGTTTCTTTTTTGTTTTTTCTTTCCTATTTTTTTTCTTTTGTAAAATATGTTCTATGAGTAAGGGTAGCGTGTTCTTGTTGAACAAACCGTCAATAAATATAAAGAGAAGAAAGTAGTCTATTTTCCTATCCTAGCCTATTTTTTATTTAGTCCATTCGCCACACACACATTTAATCATCAATTTGTATTTCTATTTCTCATTGTTTATATGTAAGTTTTTTTCTTTTTTAATTGTACGTGTTTTCATATTTACTTATGTGTGTTGCAAATAAATGTTTTCCTTTTGTTTCTTTCTATTTTATATAGGAAATAAGTCTGAGCGGACTTAAACAACGCACACTGAACACTTGCCGAGGAAGAAACATATATTAAGATAGTCGATGGCCCTTTTAGAATGTAGGAGGGACATTACATTTACTGCAAGCATGTATCTAACACGGTAAAAGTGTATTTAGGTTTTCTATTACACATATATGATTTACTGTTAAATTAAATCAATCCTCAGAAGATTCAAGTTACTTTTGAATAAAGTTTGCATTTTATCAAAACAAGAAGACATGATATGTATCAAACGTTCTTCCATAAAAATATTTTTTAAATGGAAAATATACGTTCCTAGGAATCACTTTATATTTTATACTTTCTGGATCTGTATTTTTATTAAAGGTTTCAGTTATAATATACCAGCTTTTAATTTTAGAAAAGTGATTGTTATAACATTAATATTACAGTGGTTAAAATGATATTATAACTTGTTTTTTTTATTCGTATGTACATAGGATTACCCTGATTGGATAAATAATGTATCAAAGTGGAGCAACAAGTCAAATTTTATACAAAGTTTATTAGAGAAACCATTAGGTGTATACGGAACTGTCCAATACAGGCTTTTAAAGTATATTAATTTTATTTTTAAATAATGTTCCAGTTATGTTAACTATTATAATAAATAATTGAACATAGGAGTACAGAATACCTATAATGGTATTTTCTTAAATTTATTAATAAGAATAAGATAACTGATAATATAATAAATATTAATAATATTATCACTCGTAAGAGCCAAAATTATGCAAAGTTAAAATGTTAAATAGAAGATTACTAAAACCGTCACGATAACTGATTTGATTCTTTGGAATGTGAAATCACAATATTGTTACTTCCACGTTTGCTTTATACGTCTTATTTAGTTCGACGTCACGAAGGGAAATCTCTCAAAGGGAAATCGTAATTAAGTTGACTCGAGTTTCCTCAATACCACATAAAGTAAACGATATTAAACTTCAAAGTCTCCCACGTTTCAAAACGTTTCATAGAAATGATCTAAACACCGGAATTATATCAATAAAGACGCAATAAATGGTATTATAACTTTATTAAATTAATATTGCAATATATTATCTATTTAATATTTTACCTATAAAATCTATTTTAGAACAAGAATTATTGCTAATTATAGAATGCAATCCGAATCACGCCTTTATATAGAATATAATTGTTTATATGGTTTATTTCGATGGAACGATAAAATTTGTTACTTTATTATTTTTACAATAAAGTTAAATCTACATATTTTTTCCTAATTGCCAACATAATGTTTTTATATTATTTTTTTATTGTAGCCTTGCAATGTTACTGCATTGTGCCCGATGGTAAGCACAATACAATCCAAAAATAACGGCGACCACCGAGAGATACGCCCTCCTCCGTCGGTCGCCGTTGTCATGCCGGCCTGCGTAAAAATCTCTTCACATTACGCTTGAAGGAGCCCATGTGATAGGAAGGAGGGAACACACTAGCCGGGAGATTGTTCCACAGCTTCACGGTACGGGAAAAATAAGATGTAGCGAACTTTGTACTTCGTGCCCAGATAGGAGTTACCGTAAAACTGTGGCTTCGAAGACCAGCGCGCGTGGTTCGGTTGTGAACAGGAGAGGAAGGGATTAATTTGAATAATTATTCAGAACACTCGCCATGATACAGACGGCGATATGTGAGACATGATATATTAGAACGGAAAGCTAGAAATATGTCGTAATGAAAATAACACAGGAAAATACTTCAGTAGCTATCATTTATAATTCTGGTTTCAATTTCAAATTCAATCACTGGAAGCATGAAGTTCATTATTACCTATTGCGATAAAGTTCATACTATATTAATACGTACACAAGGATTTTTTATTGAATTTATTTAAAAGTAATAATCAAATTATCATTCGTCTTTATTTTTATCAAAGTATTCAACAAACAGAATTTCTAACATGAAATTTTAATCGTCACTTTTTTCATATAATTTTAAGTTACTTACATAGGAAATATGGAATTAAATAACACTATGATGAAGTGTATTCTTTACTTACATATTCAGTGGTCTTTTCTATTATACAGCCTATTTGATACTTGAGTGAGTAATCTTTTCAGCAAACTGAAGCTGTCTGTAATCTTCAGTAAGAGCGATGAGGTGCTACGCAAACCCTACGAGTGTGCTACAGTTCTACGTCGTAGCTGAATACAATGTTATTATCGGTAGAAAAAAAACTGTTAGACGTAGTATTAATTACTTATGTCACAAACATATAAGTCCTTTGTCTACTTATGTTACTGAGGTTTTAATTAAATTTTAGGATCATATATAATAAACATAGTATCACAATTTCTAATTAATTTTCCTTAAAAAACCTAAGCTCGAAATATATTCGGTAGCGCTACGTAATCAAATGTACTCACAGCAATTACCCGAGTTATTTTTATTTTAATATATATTATAGCAGAGCTCGGAGGGTAATACTATAATGGAGGCAGAAAATTGTTTTAAAAATTTACATGCATTATACAATGGAATTAAATCCGTTTGTTTGATTTGGAAACAATTCAAATATAGCAAAATACATAATGTATATATATTCGTAACCAGTACATAAGAGGTAATTAATAGCAATATTGATAATTTTCATATAGTAGTATTAAGAATAATAGAAATGTCAAGTAGATAACATGATATTCTGTCTATAAAATATCGCAATTCGGAATCAACTACGGGAATCTTTACCGTAAAACCCACATACAGGCTTGTTCAGTAACAATGAAAGACACGCTAAGTTTTAATTACTCCGTTATTAAAACTTTCAGAACATTATCTCATCAAAGAGGGGTTTACATATTAAAAGAAAGTTTACACTCTCTCGATGCTTACACCGCCTGAAAGGTTGTTACAATGTATTAAAACTTAAAAAATGTAAATAAACATTTATTAAATCTAATTACTAATGAATTATATACCTATTTTATTACAAATAAGTGAAATATGTACGTATTGAATACTTGCTTTAAAAAGTTTGGGTATTTTCGTATTAAATGCACCGCGCTCGCCGAACGTTCGACATCTTGCTCTTTTATCTCGGTTTCATTAGGTTTGTTTAGATGTGTGAAAAAGGGATAACGCGAGCTTGCCACGGCAGCGGTCGGCGAACGCAGTGCATTTAATACGAAAGTACCCAAACTTTTTAAAGCAAGTATTCAATAGGTATTTAACTTTTTTCATAATTTATTTATTTATTTATACATTATGCCTTAAATATGCAATGGCGGACTTAATGCCTAAGGCATTCTCTACCAGTCAACCATTAGGTGATGCAGAGATAAATGTTGGTAGGTTTAAAAGGAGAAGTTTTTATGAAATTATGATTAACCTATTTAATATAACAATATATAAATAACATATCAACACCGATATACTACATATATACAATACATACATATAACAACATCATACATAAATAAAAGTATAATAATTCAACATCAAGTATTAAATACAGCATTAACCAGATAATTCTGCTAACTGAGACTGGTAAAGCCGACGTACCCTGACTTTAAAACTGAAACGGTTAGATGACATCCTGATTTCATAAGGAAGCGCATTCCATAGGAGAATAGATTGGATAAAGAAAGAGGAATGTACAAGACCGGAAGTATGGACAGGACAGCAAAGAATAAGATTATTAGAAGAGCGAAGGTTAAGGTTATGATTAGAGCATAAAAACTGAAAATGTGGAGTTAAGTAAGAGGGAGTGTTGGGAGAAAATAGAAGAGAATACAGAGTTGTCAGAGCCCGCAAACTTCGACGCTGGCGTATGGGCAACCAATTAAGCTCTGAACGATGGCTCGATACATGGTCATACTTACGAAGATTAAAAATAAATCGAATGCAATTGTTGAGTAATCTGTCAAGTTTGTTAAGAAGGTCAGCGTTCAGTTCATATAAGCACACATCCCCATAGTCAATTATAGGAAATATTATAGATTGCACTAGCATGGTTTTCGTTTTAACTGGGAGAAAATTTTTCAGGCGATAAAAGGACTTTAGAGTACCGATCACTTTCTGACTAACCTTGGAAATATGAGTTCTCCAATCCAATGTGGCATCAATGTGTAAACCTAGGTCCTTTACGTCCGTACTAAACGGTATGACAAGACCACTGAATATAATCTGAGGCAGCGAGCTGAAGTCTATTCTGGTAATCATACGAGAGCTCCCTATTACAATTGCTTGACATTTGGAAGGATTAACTGATAAGCCAAACCTCTCGGACCAATCCTTTAAGGCATTTAGATCCCGGTTAATAGAATATATTGCAGTTGATAGCGAATCTACTGCGGCCTGTGTGTATAATTGCAGGTCATCAGCATACAAATGATAGGTACATCGCAGTTCATGAGTTAAGAGGTTAATAAAGAGGGAAAAAAGAAGAGGTGAAAGTATACCACCCTGAGGGACGCCAGCACCAAGCTCACACCAATTAGACGTAGCCCCATCTATACGGACCGATTGTTTTCGTCCCTTTAGGTATGAAGCGAACCATGCCAGTGCCTCTAATGAGATATTATAATGATAAAGACGGTACATAATAATACGGTTAATTAATTAATTGATATCTATACTTTCATTTCTCGGTAAGAGTAATAGCGATAAGATAAATTGAATAAATATAAATTAAATAGAGAGATTTATTTCAAATAATTTGAGTATTAATAATAATATTCATTTTTAATGAGTACTTCTAAATAATCGTATACCTTTTAAATATAAATAATTCCTTGACATTATATATATATTGTTAAAAATAACTCTCAGACATAAGTAAATGTTATTTACGCTTGTCATTGTTTATTTGTGCACAAGTTTGACCTCAGCCCAAATTTTACGAAATTTGTCTGTTAAAAACAACATCAGGACTATTTGTGAAAGAATTAATATCTAGCTGCTCTTTCAAAACTATGGTAAAAGCATTATTTTTGTTAGATTATTTTCATTATTAAAATTTCAGGCAAATTTGTCAATGTGTGATACTTTTTCCAACGCCTCAATGACTCGTCTAATGTTTATTTGTAACAACTAATTTTTGTGTAATGAGTAGCGATATAAAAATGGATGTCGGTGTATGTTTCAGATTGATAAACAACACTAACGTTTTATCGACCAACATACAAATTGACACAGCTTGTTGGTTTTTCATGAATAATTTGTTTATGGAAACCATGGTACAACAACTAACCACTAGGTTCTAGACTATATTTTATTCTGATACAATTTTATACTGCAATTTAGTTGCAAGTGGTTGCTAGTACTTATATTTTCAAAATAGAAAAATGGTATTTCTGTATCACATACTAAATATAAAGTTTACAGTTTTTATTCAAACACGCTTTAAAAAAACATTTTATTAACAGTAAAAGATATATGCGTTGCGATTATTTATTTATCTAATTTCAAAATAATCTGAACTATAATTTAATCGGTCAGAAACTTAGTACTTGGTAATTCGCATTGCATACGCATTGTGTTGTATACCAATGAAGTTCCAGTTCATTTTTTATATCATAGAAGTCAAACGAACTGGTGGGTCACCTAATATTAAATGATCACCACCGTTCATAGACACTAGCAACACTAGGGGAGTCGCAAGTGCGTTGCAAGCCTGTGTTTAGGGAGGAAAAGAAGTGGGGAGGGGAGAGGTGGTAGGGGGAGACGAACCTCCGGCGTTCTCACTGATCGAACGAAACGCAACAATGCAAGCACTGTTACTTCACGTGGGTGTTTCTGTGGGTCGGGTAGTACTACCCCGGGCGAGCCGACCCATTCATGCTAAGACCAGTAATAGCTTCAACGTGGCTCTACCACCTACAAAAAATGTATCTTGAACTAATTCTCTTTCCAATGTAAATCATTATAAAATCATTTTGCAACCATTTGTTCAATGTTTCTTTGATATTCTGTTTCATTTTTGATTATTTTATCCAGTGACGTATTCTATTAAAGTAAATTATAAACTTTATAATATGATATACGTATAAAATGCCTACCTCATTCATATATTCAAATTAAAAAATAAAAATAATGAAAGGAATATCAAAACACAACAGAACGTAATTATATATTTATACTTTTAAAAAATTAATATAAGGTGATAATTTAGAGTAACAGTAACATTGGTTAATGAGCCTATTCTGGAACATCTGGAATTCTTGGAAATATGGAATGGAATTCTTTTCTTACTTTGGTAACTAATCCTCTTTACTTAAAATTGTTTCTAACATAATCAAGTGATTAATTATTACAAAATGTCTTGTGACGACTTCTGTGTTCTATTACGATCGCAACCCTCTTGTTAAAACTTCCCAGGGAGTTTTTGTGATATCTCGAAATTTCTGTTCCATGATATCTCCGTATTACTCGTACATTTTATTTTTGCACAATAGTCAAGCTTTACTACGTAAGATACCACCAATATTATACAATATATGATCTAAAAATAAAAGATTACAAATAAAAAATAAAAACCACTACATGACCACTAGTGTTCTCGATAAAACCTTAAACGAAAATGATGTGCATTCTTCTTTCTCTTCTATAGATGAATGTTTATCTAGCATTAACGGAATATTGGCGCCGAAAAGTTAATTGTACATTAAAGTTTTTATAAAATTGATAATTTCGGGCCTCTCTCAAAATGATTTGCAGCAATAAAAATTATCATTGAACCGATGCGAGACTTCGATACCTTTCATAAGAATAAAAACATACTTGGAAATTCTTTGTATTAATAGAAGATACTCTCTTAAATGCGTTCACGATACGCCACCTCGCCGCGTCGAGCAAATGGCGAGGAAGTCGAACAAGAAATGGCGGCCACTCTGAACTGTCACGTTTACATTCATTAGACTCTGAATATTTAACGTTGGTTTCTTACTTTCTTAACTCTTAATAGTAAGAACTCCTTCATTTACCTATTTAAGTATAAATAAAACGAGATAAATCAAATATATTAAATGCAAATTCATCCAGTAGGTATGCGAGATCATAAGAAACGGGAAATTCTCTGTAAAATGATAAAATTAATATACAGCTTTGACTAAGAAGTCGAAGGACAAATAGAGAATAGATAGAAAAGAAAGAAAATAACATGTAATTAATGTTATAAAAAAATATATTTAAATATATATTAAAATAACGTAGAAATGTTAGTTTCAACTAAGTATTTATTTACAAGTAAGAACTGATAGATTCATCTAGTATAGAAGTCGGAAGAGATAAATATTACATTAAAATAATTAGGAATAAATAACTAGGAGCGTAAAGTGTATAACATATAATTAAGTAAGAAAGTAATCGTAAATCTAGAAACACTTATAAAATAAAGTCAATATTCGTCTCTGGGTGTTCCATTATATCATCTAAAGTACACGGCGAATTTTGATAAAAATTACATGGTCGTTTACAGAACTTTTTCTAGAAGGTTTATATTTGTAACATACAAATATTACATATATATAAAGTAGAGAAAAGTCGATGGATTCTGATGAAGTCTTAAGAAGGTATTATGGGGTTTATATTGGTAAAGTTGGCTAAACCTTATGAGTACATAAAATAATGAATTACAGAATTGTAAAAATACCTACAGAAAAGTTCCTGATGGTATATACTATATAGAGTACGTTTGCCTCCTCACAGTATTATTTTAAACTTTGCTTCCTGCCCGCCCCGGCTTCATATTGCTGTATTAACAAAAAATAAAACCAAATCCTATCTTTACAGTATAATCAAAATCAAAACTTTTGAAAATCATCGTATTGTCTTCGGTATGGCTCACTTTTTACATGGCAATATTTTAATCAATTTTTTGTTATTTTTCTGTACAATTTCAAACACTGTCTATAAAACAAATCGTATCCTGATAATTACAAACGCAATATTGTAGTCCGGTGAAGCTGTTAAGACCTTGGTAGATCAATAGCGTAGTCAGTTCGAAAAAAAAAATACAAACAACAAAAAAAAACAAATAAATGAAGCTGTACGGAAGTGATGAATAAGTACATTTGGCAATTAATTTTCATTAATATACATATTTTATAGAAAAAGGTTTTTTTTATGTTATAGCAGGCAAACGAACACGTGTGTCACCTGATGTTAAGTTATCATCACCGTCCATGGACACTAACAACACCAGAGGAGTCGCAAGTGCGTTGCCACCCTTTGGGGGGAAGGGTTAGGGGAGGCAGAGGGAGAGGAGAGGGGAGGGGAGGTAGGCCTCCGGCACTCTCACTGATCGAACGAAACGCAACAATGCAAGCACTGTTACTTCACGGATGAGAGGGTGGTACAACCCCGGGCGAGCGGACCCATTCATGCTGAAACCAATAATAGCTTCAGCGTGGCTCTACCACCTACAAAGGGTGGGTAAATGGGTATTTGCGAAGCTATTTTGACGAATATAGTTTTAATCCGTAACAAATTAAATACATCAGTTATGTTAGATATTTAACGAACATCAAAATTGCCTTTATTGTATATAATTTCAACCAATATCTTAGAGCATGTCACAGATTAAAATTACGCACAACAAACTAAAGTTGTTCATTTGAAGATTCTTACGTAGCTTCTATGAATTTGATAAATTTTAAATATTAAAGCGACAATAAATGAATCTAAACTGTTAAGACAATTAGGACGACAGATTAATAGATTGACAATATGCGAAGTCGGGGCGGATTGCTAGTATAACATAAACGTCATCATTTGCTTGTCCTTATCTCACCTAGTAGTAGTATTTAGCTAGAATAACATAAAATGTGATGTGTAAAAAATATTCTATCAACAGATGTAATTAGCATACATTCACTATATTAAATGTAAGAGAAATGTAGTCATACAATAACAGGTGTAACTATATACAATAATTACAAACAGAAACTCATTTTACTCTCGAGACTAGATAACAGTATTTTAATTGTTGTTGTGTAACTCACGTCTGGCTTAAATTTAAACATTACCGTTTTATTATGCACATGCGTTAACTAGATTTACATTGTAAAAAAGAATATTCATGTAACAATAAAATAAGGACTGGCTTTTATTAAATGCATCCATGCAACAAAAGCCCGGCGGTGTGCTGACGAGGAAATATTCATATTATGTAGGCAGAGCGAAGGAAAGGTACGGCCCTGACCGACTTTTGTGACCGATATCCGTATGCTCGGCTGTGGATATGCTCCCCTGTGGTGCTTATCTAGGGTTGATCCTATCGCTTTCTTATTATACTTTACAAAGTGACAGATTTTATTTCATAATATAACCGACGTGTTATGTACACTATATTTTCGTAATACCTCCTTTGTACCTTTCTGACATACTACAAATTGGAAAGAGAAACAAATATTTTTAGCTACATGTTTTCTATATCTTTTATAATGAAGCAACAGGTTTACAGTCAACCTGATCTTAAGTATACTGCAATCTTAAGCTAAGTAATATCTATAAGTAATAATCTTAAATAAGTAAGTATACTTAACCTCAATAAGAACGCAGTCCTAAGAGAAATCATAGTTAGTTACTACTACCGAAGACCGAGTTGGAAAGACTTGTCAAAAAATAAACAAAAATAGATTTGATTGTGGCTCTAACACCCATGCATATTATATTGTTTTAAATATAACTTCGAATAAGAGTTTTTGGCGGGATCTTAGTTTGCCATTAGTATCACTACATTTTACAAAACAAAGTCCTCTACCATGTCTGTCTGTTTGTTTGTCTGTTCTCAAGAAACTCAAAAACTACAGAACGGATTTTCTTGTGGTTTTCACCAGTAGATGAAGTTATTCGCCGGGAAGGTTTAGGTATAGAATTTGTCGAGGTTTTTTTATTATCAGGGCGGGCCAACGTCCGCCGGGCATGCTAGTTTTATTCATAATCTTGTGTTACTTAACTCTACATTTTGTAATATTGGTGACATTTTACGTAATATAGTGCGATTACTGTCCACAAGTGAAACATATAGAAAATAATACCACGGAGCATAAATTCTGAGATGCCATAAAAACTGCCCTGGAAAATTTTACCACGGGGTCCATTATGTAGGTGGTAGAGCCACGCTGATGTTATTACTGGTTTCAGTATGAATAGGTCGGCTCGCCCGTGTTAGTACCACCCACTCATAGAAAACCGACGTGAAGTAACAGTGCTTGCATTGTTGCGTTTCGTTCGGTTAGTGAGAGCGCCGGAGGCCCACCTCCCCTCCCCATCCCCCTTCCCTTACTCTCCCTTTCCCCTAAGATAGGCTGACAATACACTTGCGACTCCCCTGGTGGTGCTAGTGTCTATGGACGGTGGTGATTACTTAAGATCAGGTAACTCGCCTGTTCGTTTGCCTACTATGATATAAAAAAAAACCCCAGCTTGTTAGAATATTGAAATAATCACTACACACTTGACGATGGTAGTAATAATCTAGAAGATTTATTGACAAAAATAAAATAAAAAACTTCAAATATTTTCAAATCCTACACAGATTCAATATGGTATCAATTCAAAATGTAAAAGAATGACGGTATTGCTATAGCATATAATAAATCTATTTTAGATATATGTAGTGTAGATCTACCTGTTTACATAACGTATAAAGATATCTAACAGATCATTTGAAATAAAAAAAACAATTATCTATAGGAGACTGTGGATAACTGACTAATAACTTGATTAATCTTCAAGATTTGACTTCTAGCTATTGTATAATTCTTCGTTTTCAAATACAATCAAACGTTCACTCTTCTTTCGTAGACCTACAATCCGCAGCCCTATTGAAAACGAGGAAAAATTTAAATTTGCAGAACAAAAATGAATTGATAAATGGTATATAAGTATTATATTATACCAGCTGTACTCGCACTCCGCACGCGTTTTTTTTATATCGTATTAATGAGTTATAAAATTGTGAGACTATGTACAATTACAGAAATGCTCTTTAAAGACAATTGTAAGTACGACATGCACGCCACTAAAAGTAACATGTAACGTGTACATTAGATAAATACAATATATAAATACAAACAGCTATCTACCAGTGAAAGTCCCGTGAAAATAGGTCTAACCGTTTTGGTGATAGCACAGTGGGCGAAGCCACGGTTAACAGCTAGTCTAAATTAAAATACACTAAATTACTTTTCATAAGGTCCGCTATCTGCCAGTAAAAGTCCCGTGAAAATTGGTTTAACCGTTTTGGAGAAAGCATTGTGGGCGAAGCCACGGTTAACAGCTAGTATAAATTAAAATTGTCTAAATTATTTTTTATAAGGTCAGCTATCTTCGAGTGAAAGTTATGTGAAGATCGATTAAACGGTTTTGGAGATAGCACAGCGGGCGACAGCTATTAACAGCTAGTCTAAATTAAAATAGACTAAATTACTTGCTATGATGTCCGCTATCTGCCAGTGAAATTCCTGTCAAAATCGGTCTAGCCGTTAGACAGACAGACAACCAGACAGACCGAAAAAAATTTTAAAAATTGCATTTTTGTTATCAGTAGCGTCTTTCGTACTTTCGTACCCAATCAGTAAAAAAAATATTTTTTGATATTACATACAGACACTTCATTTTTATTATATGTATAGAAGATATAGATTAACGAGTTCTGAGACACATTTTTACAGCTGTGTGATATAATAACAGGTGTGGAAATGTCAACATTTTGGATGTTTAACATATGGGGCATTTCACGTCAAGCGGACAACCAAAAGAAAATGAGGTCGTGAATTTTATTTATTCTCTGGTCAGTTATACTTCTAGTAGATGTGGATGTCTACACACAATTTATTTTTCGTATGATGGCTTATTGCTGAGTTATGAGCTGCAGCTAAAAATGGAGGAATAAAATATTACTATTGTAGTATTTTAGCATATTAGCCCATAAACTCAATTTCTTAGAAGGTGCTCATAGCTATGTGTATCTACTCTGTATGTTCTAAGTCTTAAACTATTGGCGGTCACGTTTTAATTTTTATGTGAAGGATTAGTACATTTAAAGCTTTAATTCAAGGTTAAAAATATTTTTAAAATGAGTGTGGAAGTTACTCAAATATCGATTTGAAATTTTCACTTCCGGTTTACTATACGTAAAAAAAATCAAATTTATAATTCGACAAAAAAATTTAAAACTTCAACTTTTTAACTATAAGAAACAATACTTTTACGGTTTTTTTTTCAAATTATTTAATGACTTAATACTTAGTAAATTTTTAAAAGCTCATAGCACTGTAATAATGCATCATACGAAAAAAAAATCCACGTTTATTAGAAGTATAACTGACCAGAGTATAAACAAAATTCACGACCTCATTTTTTTATGGCTGTCCGCTTGGCGTGAAATGCCCCATATATTTAAATAGAAAATAACACAACATATTGTAGATTTTTGAGGAAATAAATCTAAGAAACATTTGATTCGGCTGAACAAAAATCGTGCTATACGAAAAAAAATTTTACATAATTGTTACCAAAAAGCATTTTTTTATTCTATGCTGGTAATTATGATTGCAGCCTTAGATGTCTTAAATTTGGTGAACAGGGGATGCATTGCAGCTGTGGGCAGAGCAAGCCTGCGTTCACGAAGAATTTGACATATATTTCTATTTAATCATTGTAACATGTAATAAGAAGTATTCATTAGTATTCCTATGCGCGGGGTGTGAAAAACAGTTCTATACAAAAAAAAATGTTTTCTAAGACAGCGTGGCTACTAACAATTTTTTTAATTGGAGTAGTGCACAAAACTGTTTACCATCTACGAGCGCATAGTAAACTTCACATTTCCTGAGAAGTATTCATTAGTATTCTTATGCGCGGGGTGTGAAAAACAGTTCTATACAAAAAAAAATGTTTTCTAAGACAGCGTGGCTACTAACAATTTTTTTAATTGGAGTAGTGCACAAAACTGTTTACCATCTACGAGCGCATAGTAAACTTCACATTTCCTTGCGGCTGCGAAATATAAATGATTTTGGTGTGTGAATCTGAATTCTTAAGAAACGTCAGCGGTTTTAATTAAAAGCTAGTAGCTTAATTACAAAAAAACGAAAATCATGAACAAAAAAATAAATTCATAAGATTTTCGTTTATATACATAATTTATTTTCATACCTATTCCTATCATACTTATATTAATCCTCGAGGAATCTATTATAATCGCTCATACACGTAATATATCTAATCAGACAAACAAATAATAATTATAATCAGATAAAAAAATAACATAATGAAATATACGGCTATAATTAATCAAAGTTCGACATATCATTTATAGTTTGCAGCAAAAGTTTACAATTCAGTCAAGTGCAAATTACTAATTACATTAACATAACACAAACAGTGATAGCCCTACTCAAACCGCATGCAATTTGCTAACCACCACAACGGTGCCTACACGTTCGCAGCTACACGACCATGACAAGCCACCAAAATAGGGTTTGTTTCAATTCGGCGAGCTTTATTCAAGGTTCTGCCGCCATGTTGAACAAATATTCGCTATGTTATGGGTTATTGCCTACTACAATTAATTTACGGCTGCGGGTTATCGAAACAGGGGCGTTACAATAAACATAAAGTTACAGAATACACGAATATGAGTCGGCAATCTATATTTTATACGGCAAAATAAATACATTAGGGAAAAGACTAAACGGTGAAGGTTTATTGAGTTACACGGTTCGTATAATAGATATATATTTTTTTTGCATTTTTAAAATAGGTCGAGTCAGTAAATTTATTTTACATGCTACTTTAAAATATCATATCAAATAAAACCCAATACGAATCGAATAATTCATTGCTATGCGGACAATGTATTTGTTCTTTATACCGACTTGGACTTTTTTATAACTTTTGTCTAAGGTGGTAAACACGCTAAGCCTAGAGGGTGGTAGCTAGCCAGGCGGATTAAAAAAAAGTAATACTAGTATGGTACGATACATTAATTTATTTCTATAAGTTTTTTCACGTCATCTTGTAAATCTCACCAGTAAAGTAAGAAGGTCTAATAGGATATCCACTAGCTCCTTGAAGTAAATCACTTTATTTACAATTGGCTTTTGCTCGCTGGTTTGCTTACCTTAATGTTGTATGATCTATACCTTGGGAACAGTAACATTTTTATGGATGAAAAGTGCCATCTTTTGTCTCTCTGACAACATGTATCCAAAATTTCATGATGTACATTACATACATGATGTATATTCGTATTTATAATTTAACTAGCAACCCGTCCCAGCTTCGCCACGGGTACAATGTAGATATCCATTTTAATTAAATACTGTTAATGGTAGTTTTGATCTAGATAACACGTACAACGTATGTAATGTATTTAATTGGATAAGGAATAATACTGTATTGTATAAAATAGCTTGATAAATAACACATATTTATTTTTGGTAAAAGATAAAAATGGTTACTGTGTGTTATCCTTTAGAGATAAATATATATCATCCCGGACTTTTTTGTCGAAATTTTTAAAATATACAATTCCGTAGTACATTAATTTGATCTATCTCATAAGGTTTAGCCAGCGTTTGCGATTTAAGCACACAAAAATATGTTTGTTATGACATCACATTATAAATCTTTGAATCTTTCGGCTCTCCTATACTATAATATGTATGTATTATACATAAATAAACCTTCCACTTGAATCGCTCTATCTATTGCTGAATTAAAGTCTGAAACTGTATTAAAATCCGTTGGATAGTTTAAAAGATCTAAGGGAATAGACAGCGGAAGCGACTTCATTTTATACTATGTAAAGATTTATATTAGATAGAATGTTTACTTACCGATCGGACCATGCAGCCCGGTAGGGTATAATATAGTGGTACTAGACAAATATAGGGATATCGACTGACCTCAGATGTAGTTTTAGTGGAATATTAAGCTATAAATTAACATGAACACGTAACTTAATCTATTATGGTGTAAATACACCGAAGGCAAATGCTGAACAATCACAAATATAAAAAGCAACACTGAAAAAGTCTCTTGTAAAGGGTCGTATTTTCAAGTTTTACATATATTCATATAGTAAAAAGTGGCATGTCTCTTGAGCTCAACGATGTGTCGGATTTTAATGAGGGGAGCAAGCATACGACGTTGTGCATTTACATATATAAGCTTTCATTTAATTGATCCGTAACTTCATAGCCATACGTTAGCTATTGCTCACCCGTTTCGCTGAACGATAAGATATAAGTATCTTAAGCCCTATTCTACGACGTAATGGATTTCTACCAAATTTTATCAGATTTATTAAGGTAAAGGTTATATCTAATATCATGCTACGACACATAGATCCTGAGCAATCAATATACAAAGTGTAAGTTTAAGAAGATGCTTCACCTCTTTAGAACTTGTTTGTATAATGGGTTGTATTTCAAGGAATTGTATGACATTCTGACTGTCGCAGTCTCTTGTCATCGGCACGAAATTAAATAATAAATTAAATTAAATTAACATCTTAGAACCGAAATGGTCACGGACGGTCTTTTCCGAAGGAGTTTCTTCCCACGAACGCTCCGGTTGTGGAATGAGCAGAGGGTTTTTCAAAAGACTACAGTAAGGGGTTCAAGAGGGAATTATCAGGTTCTTAAAGGGACATCAATACGTAAATGATACCTTCGAATCTGCAAACGTCCATAGACTGCGGTGACCAATCATTATCAGACAACAAATAACAACCAATATATAATATATAAAAAATAAATAAATAACAACAAATAAAGAGTATATGTCATTCTAAAATTGACGGCTGATAAAATTATTAACGACATATCACATAGGAATTTAAAATATACATTAAAAAAAAAATACTTTATTAATAAGTCGAATATAATTGCTGAATAAGAAACGTGTGCGGAGCCGCAATCATTTGCTAGCGTAACCAGATGTACGAGTATATAATATCCTTAAGATAGCTATATAGTTAAAATAGTACCAATTATATTTAGAAGGAAAAGGTAGGTTTCATTGTCCTTATAATATAGCTATATCATTATCTCGCAAACTATGTATTCACTAAGGAACTTTAATAAATGATATTTTAGCTTTATAGAGGTCGCAAACCCTGGATCAATTTTGGGGGTTAATAATGTACTTACTCGGAATCGTAGGCGTGTGATTTTAAGTAAAGAGACTCACTCACACGAAGATCCCTTTTACGTAACACCGACATAAATTAAGAAATAACGACGTAACTTGTGACTATAATGGCACACTGAACAGATTAAACGTCTTTAAGAGGAAAACGCTAGAGCCAAAGAAAAGGGATCATTTTCTTTTTAATGCGTATTTGAAACAAGAGTACTAAATTCATTCGTAGGAAAAAAATAATTAAACATGTTATACGGATAATTACTTATTTAATTATAATAACGCTAGAGCCAAAGAAAAGGGATCATTTTCTTTTTAATGCGTATTTGAAACAAGAGTACTAAATTCATTCGTAGTAAAGAAATAATTAAACATGTTATACAGTTAATTACGTATTAAATTATAATGTTTAATGTTATATATATATATTAATACATGCAGCGTAAACTTTGTAGCATTTTTTAAACGAATTGCGCGAACGGATGAATGTGAAATTTGGCATAGTTTATATGGAGGTGAAGTGCATAATGCTATGTTTTTTATATAAAATGCATTAGAAATACATTAAATTAATTAAAATAAACATTACTGCTTGAATGACACAGTCGCAGAAGATAAAAAACGCAACATTATTAAAAATTCAAATTCAAAGGATCCGTAGAAATTTAAATGTTAAAGATTGGCTTCTGCCCGCGACTTAATTCGTGTGGAATAGTTACTTTGGGCTAACGCTAACACACAGCGGAAGCACTCAAGAGGAAAAATCCCGATTATGAAATATTCTTCATTGGTGCTCTGGTCCCATTGGTCTTAGCGTGATATAGCCTATAACCTTCCTCGATAAATGAGCTATATAGCACTAAAATAATTTTTCAAATCGGACCAGTAGTTTCTGAGATTACCCCCTACAACAAAACTCACAACGTCACAAACTTTACCTCTTAATAATATTAGTATAGATAGAAATATGACTCAATGAATTTTTTGTTGATAATTCATCGCTTAATGAGACCTATCCATTCATTTTTACAAAATAAAATTTCTTCACAGTTTGCAAGTGACAAAATAGTTTAAAAAAAAATCCCTATATTATTTATATAGGCAAATTTAGAGTTCATTGTAGGACCTCTTAAAATTAAGAGCTGTCCTTTGGGCATCATTTCTGGCTGCATATATCCTACAATACTGAGGGGTGAGAGCAAGAAAAAAAAATTCGATTTTTTGACACACCCTATAATATTAATATATACGCATGTAAATGAAAAAGATGTTTCGCCATCCTTCCTTTTTATTTATTTTTTTCTTTTGCCTTACTCTAATCACAATAATACTTGAACTAACTCTTTTTTTTTTCTTTCCCGCTATTTCGTTTCTCGTTTATTTATTCTTTCACTCTCATCCTGCTATTCTATCGTCTTCCTAGTCACTCTTACGTTCCAATTACCTTTTTTCATCCTACATTCAATATTTTTAACATGACTTAGGTGCCATAGCTTTCATGCTTTTTGAAATGAAATAGTCAAACTGTAGGGTAATTTTATAATAATATAATATGTAAATTTATAATATACATTAAGAAATAATTAATTGATAAATTATATATCTTTAATATAAGTTTATGAAACCACTAAAATAATTATTATTTTCTCTTTGGTCTTATTAAAGAGAATTTTTTGAAATTAATTATAATGAATTGTGGTCGAATTTCGGCCACTAGGCGACCACTAGTAATAATAAAAACATTAAAACACACATTATTTACATCTATATAAATATAAACCAATTGCCGAATGTATGTCTAAGCGTATCACTTCAGAACGTCCTACATATTTGGTTAATTGTTTCTTGTGCATGTAATTGTCAGGACAAGGTTTGCATGAAAATGTTAGAAAACTCATATGAAAAGTAACAAAATTGTTCCAAACATCTCTATATAAAATAAGTTGTAGGTGGTAGAGCCACGCTGAAGCCACGCTTTACTGTTTTCAGCATGAATATGGGTCGGCTCGCCCGAGTTACTACCACTCGACCCACAGAAATACCCACGTGACGTAACAGTGCTTGCATTGTTGCGTTACGTTCGGTCAGTGAGAGCACCAGGGACCCAACTCCCCTCCCCTCCACTTTCCCAAAACACAGACTAGCAACGCACTTGGGACTCCCCTGGTGTTGTTGGTGTCTATGGACGGTGTTGATCACTTAACATCAGGTGATCCAATCGTTATTTTGCCTCCTATGACAAAAAAGTGAGTGTGTCAATTAAGTGAAGTAATATAATATTTTATAATCTGCTAATAATCAATGTACATTTCGAAATTATGAAAAACCGTTTCCATATTTAAGTAGAATGTATGAGAAAACTCGACATTTTTTCAGTAATCGGGTAGCGACATCAATCATGACATTGATTTAACACATCGCTCCGTTACAAACTCCAAGGTAACGTAAAAATTACACTGTCATTTATTATACCGGCATGTGATATAAGTTGGAACGCAAAATTACCTGAGTAAAATAATACAGATCTATTATACGTATAAAATATTACATTTCACTGATATAATGTATATTATATAATAAAGTCAATAAATATATTTACCCGCCCTGACTTCGATGTACTAACTAAGAAACTAACGAAGAAAATGAGACCTTCTTTTTATAGGCCCACTATGTAATTAAATAAAATAGCAACTGAACGTCAACTTGTCAATTCCGTCAATATTGTTGACTCCCTACTGTCTTCTGTCCCCCTCGCTCATTATCTTTATATACATATATAGCATGACTAGTTAAATAGTTGCAATACTCTCGCAGACTACTCATTACTTTTCTTGTTCTCAATCAATAAAAAAATAGAAGCTTAATATTTGACCTAATTATCTCGAGAAACGTAAAACTGATATACACTCAACATCAGGTGATTTACGCAAAAACGAACTGGTGTAATAAATGTCGTGTACTCCCGGCGGTTCCACGATAAACTACTTACGTAATGATTAACATTGCAAAACGCCCCTTGATTTTTGTTCATTGAAGCCAGGTGTGACTTTTTTACGTTTAAATGTATCGTTCCCATACTTTTAAAAGTATTAAAACAATCTTTAACTAAGGTTCTCTTTGTTGTTTATTGGTATTTGTTTTGATATTATTATTATATATGTTAAATGTGACCTGTGAACTACCCCACGATTGAAGGGTGTTAACCTTTAAACAGTCACCTGATATATATATTTTTAACTCAAATTTTTACTTTCAAACATTTTCTTACACATATACAAGGTTACCTGGCAATTACAAACACAACAAAAAACAATTAACTAAAGAGATGCAGTCTTCTTAAAGTGATGCGCTTACACACATTCGGCAGTTGATTTTTATTTATATACTAGTTGACCTGCGCAACTTCGTCTGCATGAAATCGCCTACCTACCGGTTCCAATTGAATTTTCAAGCTCGAAAAATCCTAAAACCCAATTACAGCGACTCCCACCATTTTAACTGTTAAACCAAACAATTCAATCAAACACATACCTAGTAATTTCGATGAGAAGGACGGCCATCTGTCATTCAGCAACATCAATAATTTCGTTTTCTTCTTCACAAGCGCCTAAAAACGCGCTACCGCTACGTTTCCTCCTGGAGAACATAAATGAGCACCAAAGCATCAGCGAATACCTGACAGAACTAGAAGGCAAAGAAGAGTTGTACTGGTACACCTATACGCCATCTACTGGAGAAGCCTGAAGGTCGCGATTCGCGGCCTCCCACAGAGTACCGATCCAACAAAGATAACTATGCTCCGTGTTCCACCGCAAGGCGCACAACCGTCGAGCGGGGACCGTCGCCCGGTCGGGTGACACCGGGCGCAAAGAGGAGCGCGTGAGCATAGCGCCCATAACGGTCGAGACGTCGGCGGCTGGGAGCTTTGTGGCCCCCGCCAACGACCCCGGTCACAGACGACCCAAGAAGAGACCGCACCACAAGTGAGAGGAACCTTCGAGGAAATTGAGGTGACGCAGCCACCAAAATGAAGACTTTGGCAGCCAAAACCACCCCGGAAGTCATTGAAAAATGCCTAAGAGCCCTGCAAGTGCTGCACACCGATGGCCAGGCATCACAGAAGACAGACGCGATAAAATAAATAGACGCCAGTCACCAAAACCACCGCCAGATGTCGCGGATGAGGCCACTATCGCCCACCCGTGGGCGTAGACACTCCCGGTAACCGGTAACTACCGGGGCGTGCGAGACGATTGCAAAGGAGGAGCGAAAAGCATACTCGCGCTGAGCGTCGACCCATTCACATCTCCGAGTGTAATACGTAATTATATCCAGTAGTGTATTACTGTATCTGCTGATCAAGGTAAACGCTTTTATTATTTATACTTGATTGATCTCTAGTAACTGATTGATTAAATGATTAGGAGGATATCTGACTGACATCATACCTTTGTAGCTACCACCCCCGACATTCAACGTCTCCTGCCAGCCGCAACATATATAATAAAATATAAACAAAGTACAATATGATAATTTACTTGTGTGATAAAAAAATGGAATTATTATTTGTTAACACAGTTTTGATTTCATTTTATAGTGATCCAGTAAGTGACAGCTTTAGAAATTGCGAACTTCGTTCAACAACTTGTGTAAAAGTTTCATACATTAAACGTGACAGTAAACTAGCGTAGCCTATTTAAACGATGTATTCGTTATATTAAATTGTTTAGTTATTATCAGTTGACTTTGCTTCAAAGCAATATAAAGCAAACTAATTGACAAATATTGAGCAGCTTATCTCTTTCACATAGAATTTATAATAACCTTCAAATATTTTGTCGTATTACATAAGACAAACAACAATTATACTTGGCTATAAATGTAGGTAATTTTTGGATGAGACTTTTGTAAACATTTCCTGTGAACGAAAGTAATCACTTAAGATAAAAAAACCGAGGCAACCATTGCTAATTTTATTTTATACCTTTTACATTGTTTACCTATATTAGACAATCCAAGATATTTCCAATCTAAATAAGAGTTATATTTTTGTAACCGTAATACACAAATTAGTAGACATGAAACAGTTAAATATATCTTCCTCCTCTTGTTTTTAATCTTAATTTTTTTTGTTTTGTAGATAACTTTTTTTCCAATGTTGTTTCCCCCGGAACAACGCTTTCGCACGGCAAAGATTGCACGTGTAAACAACAATAGCAATCACTTGTGAATTCGCGTACATGCTGTTTTATGCTCAATCCTACATACTCTATTGGCGGGCTAAAGAGCGTGTCGCGTAAAGGAACCTATTAACAAGCTTTAGTGTTATAAAAAAATGGAAATATGTTTTTTTCTTAATACTGATGCTTGACATATTAAGAGTTATTGTCAAATGTCGACCACTAGACAGTCATTAGTAGAAATAAAATCAGAATGTCTTCTGATTGTTCCTGCTAGTCTTCAAAACGGTTAAACCGATTTTGACGAGATTTACATGTAGATAGAGAGCGTGTTTATAATTATGCTTGTCTATAGAGGCTAAGTAGTAATTATGAAATTAAATAGAGGTAACTTATAATCGATAACAACGCTATAAGCTTTAGAAATAGCTGTAATTAGAAAAATAAAAGACTCACGAGATGGTAAAACTATTTTCAAGCGAATGAAGTCGCGGCCACTAGATAAATAGTTCATAAAATAGAAGATGAGCGCCATGTCAAAAACACGAGCCAAATTGTTTTGCCAGTAATAAACTTTGCAGCACAATATAAGACAAATTGGTGATAACTTAAAGTAAGCCCCGTATCTCTAAGATCCATAATATTCATCCAGCTTTGTAGTATCTAGCGGTTCATGGAAGTTGCTATAATGACTTCGATGACCACGAGATATAACGGATGTTTCGGCGATTGCAGATTTGAAATGTAATTGATTTGTTATAGCATTCCTTTTAATAATCTCACAGCATAAAATAGGCCATAATATTAATAAAGATAAGACAACCCGAAAATACACGTTCAAGTGTGGTTTTGACAAAGGCACACTTTCATCAACTAGGCATACAATACAATTACATAACAAAGGCTTTGTACGACAGCAAAGATAATTATCCAGATGCCAATCAGTCAATGACAAGACTATAACAATTAGTAGGAATGGGTAAGGCGATTAGGCACATATTGAACGTTCCATAGTCAAAGTTTAATTATTACAATTATTGATACTTCAAGCAAATATTGTATATTGTGTCTTATTAGTAACATTATAAATCTTGACATCAACCGAAAAGTATTTTATCGTTGTAAATTTTAAATTAGGTTTTACTGCGTTTTTTTAACTTTTATATGATTTTGAACAAGAAACAAAAGAGGTTTAATTCCATATACGAACTTTTTATAAACAGCAAATAGTTTTCAAGCTAATCAAAGCGAAAAACAAAATCCCTAGACAATGTTGATGTGTGTACCGACATTGTAATGGTGGCGTCGAAGCAACAGAGTATTTTGTTGTATACGATTTTATTACTTTTTAAAATACTAAGTAAAATTTCTATACTCTTTTAAATGAACTAAATGTCATCCTGTAGTCGAAATTCGATCGAAATTCAATATATTTTTTAAGTGGTTAAGTTTGAACGTTATTGATGTTCCTTTTAATCAAATAATGTATATCTATAAACATTTTTTTTTCTGCTGTGTGCAAGTACAAATACGTCATTGTGTGTTTGTTCATTTTCATTCTATTTTAAAAATACGTATTTTTTACAATGTGTGTAAGTGGCAATTTCTACTCAGACTGGCTGTTCGGCCACACAATGTATGTTAATGTTGTATAGTTTAATGTTTTTGCACACGTTACTTGAAATACGTATATCTAGATATGCATAAATTTTATCTTTCTGCATTCCTTCTCCATATGCACTTTAATTATAACCCAACCACACAGTCCTATATCCGCGCAATTAAAAAAAAAGGTAGAATGTTTATTCTTCACGTAGTTATATATATATTTAAATTTCAATTACTCTAAATAATTTAATCCGTTTTCAAAAAGTGGTATATTTTAAGATATTTAAATAATTATTTTCTGCTTTTGATTTGAAACATTTATAAGCAAGGGTAAACCTGCTTGTTGGCGTGGCGAGACGTGGCGACGCGATGCCATGCGCAAGCGACTGTGCGGAATCTCTCTTGCCGCACTGAGGTCTCATACCTATAGTGTATACAGTGTTGTGTACTTCGTTACACATGTGTTTCACAACTGCCAAGCGTCCTGTGACGGCTCATTTTTTTTTAAATCTTTATGAGAGAGGGTTGTGAGAAATTTATTTAAAATCGATCACAATATTTGTACCAAACAGAGAATAGACAAATAACAACATGAAGTAATATTATGTTTTCAATCAGTTTTGGCCTGTTTCAAATTTCAAGTCTATAAGTTCATTGGAAAGTTAGATTAAATCGATTGCAACATTTATATCGAATACACAGATAAGAAAACGACTTAATAAAATGTTCTATCTAAACCAAAAACAGAATATAAATATGCAAATATCTCTTAAGGTGCTGACAAATCCTTTAATTTGAGATGTTTAAACACTGAAATGTACATTTGAGAATAAACAGTACTAAATATATGGAAAAACAACTACCACATATACCAAAATAGACAAACGCGATACGCAGTTGTATTTAGATAAGCCAACAGGCAACAAATTAATTTGTAACAGAGAAAAACTATCGGTAATGACGAAACCGCTAATAGATTGATCGAGTATCGGGAAGAGTTCAGCCTGAGGCGGTCACAGGAGGAGCTTGCTAAACGACGCGTGGTTCTATCTAATATACGTTTCTTGTAACTTATTGGATACATTCAATAAAAGATTTCTTATGATCTGTCATTTACTTGTTTATACTATAAAGCTCAAGGGATTGTTTATTTGAACGAGCTAATATATAAAACTATCAGGCACGCTTGAACAATTATTTCTGTATTTTATTACATATTGAAAATGGTTGTGAGCTATCTAATATTACACTATGACCTTTAGAAGTGGATCGATTACTATACAAACTGTAACTTGGAAAATAACGCAAAGCATTAGTGAGGGTGAACTATGTGGCAATGCGGGGAAGATCGGAGACCGAGAGCGGGTTGGCCGCTCGATAAGAACTGAGCGTCACCGAGAAGTACCGAACTGTGAATGCCTATGTCAGCGAGGTGTCATACTGCGCGACTCAGAATCAAGAGAGTTCAAAAATCAAGAATTATCCCTGGGTCCTTTATGTTTCATTCTTATTAGGTTTTATATCTCAACGAAAGAATTTACAAGCGGTAGTTAGTAATGTATAATCCACAATATTTGTCTACAATTTAGCTCGGTATCTCTTAAAATTAAGTCTTTTGTATGTTCAAGGGTTAAATTAAAATATTTTTGATATTTATTCATTTTAAAAACGACGTCGTAACTTGTAATGGTTTTTAGATTATAATCGACGTTTATTCTATATTCATAACTTTATCTCTAGAAATACCTTTATAATAAACAATTACCTAATATACTCGTACTGTAATAGAAATTGTTATTCCTGCTAACCAGCGGCAAGGAGTACAAACGTTAAAAGTGATTTCTCTTTAATGCTTCGACGCGATAAGTTTGTTGAGGACGATAAACGGTTCGATAAAATCTCCATCCTTTAGTTAATTGGAAATCTTGATGACATCACTGAGTGTGAATATCGAAACCCTAGACCAAGGTTAACGATGCCTTTCATATATGGTAGAAAGTAATAAAGGACTATGTATATCATAATAGCCTATATAATAAATAATATTTTCACGTTCGCCGTTGAGGAACTCACATAACGTCGAGATAATTTTCTTTGCTATTGACACAAATGACTTTATATCTACGTTATATATACGTGAAGCGAAGACTTTGTACCACTTTTTAAGCGAATTGCGCGAACGGATGAACGTGAAATTTGGCATAGTTAAAGTTTATATGGAGGAGAAGTGTATAAAGCTATGTTTTATGTATAAAATGCCTTAGAAATACATTAATTCAAATAAACATTATACTGCTTGAATGACACACAAAATATATACACATGTACTTAAATGAAAGACACGTTTCGCCATCCTTCGTTTTTCTTTATTTTTTTCGTCTCCCTTACTGTAATCACAATAATACTTAGACTATATATTTCGCGCTATTTAAATCCTTTTCTATATACTCTTTCACTCTCATCATCTTATTCTATTGTCTTCCCATTCACTCTTACATTCCAATTATCTTTTTTCATCCTACTTTCAATATTTTAACGTGACTTACGTTCCATACCTCACATGCCCTTTGCATTAACTGCTCAAGCTCTAGATTTTTGTAGGTGGTAGAGCCACGCTGAAGGTATTATTGGTTTCAGCATGAATGGGTCGGCTCGCCCGGGGTAGTACCACCCTTTCATAGAAAACCGACGTAAAGTAACAGTGCTTGTATTGTTGCGTTTCGTTAGGTCAGTAACATCGTTGCGTTTCGTTCGGCCAGTAAGAGCGCTGGAGGCCCACCTCCCCCTCCCTCCCCTTCCCCCAAACACAGGCTGGCAACGCACTTTCGACTCCCCTGGTGTTGTTATTGTCTATGGACAGTGGTGATCACTTAACATCAGGTGACCCACCTGTTCGTTTGCCAGATATGACTTTAAAAAAAAGATTAATTTTACAATAATATAATACATAACTTCATAAAATACATTAATTATTAATAAAATAAAATAAATTAATACTGAAATAATTAATTGATAAATAATAATAATTCTTTTTTGTCTTATTGTATGTCAAAATGAATTATTATGGTCGAATGTCGACCACAAGGTGACTACTAGTTTAATATTTATAAATACTTTTACATATTTTACATATATAATACATACTTTTACATATATTTATTTATTTCTGTTCTTTACGTGTAATCCTTTTTTTTCGAACTGACTACACTATTGGCCTAGTAAGGCCTTAACAGCTTCACCGAACTACGAGACGTGTAATCCTTACTAATATTAAAATGCGTTAACTGCACAATAAATTATCATGAAAGTTTGCATCCACGTTATAAGGGGTAGAGAAAAAACTTAGAGATTCATAAGAAAAAAAATGGCAAATGGTCAATGGGATACAAAAAATAAATAGCAGAAAAATTCTGCATTGTATGATCATACTCCTATGCGGATACGTTCAGTAGTTTTGACGTAATTCAGCCTAAAAAAACTGTATTTTCATCATTATTAAAATAAAGTCCTCTGCCCCGTCTGTCTGTCTGTCTGTTCGCGATAAACTCAAAAACTACTGAACTGATTTTTATGCGGTTTTCACCAGTAGATACAGTGACTCATGGAGAAGGTTTGTATGATTTTTTTAAATAATATCTAAAAGTGAAAGGATTGGATTAAAAATCTGCATATAAAAAGTGAATAGGTGAGAGTTTAGATATTCAGTTATCATATTATTCCATTATACGGACCTACTGTACTATATTGTATTTCAATATATTCCCTATATCTGGTTCCGTTCTTGTCGATGATAAACCCGTGCGAAGCCACGAAGAGAAGCTAGTTATAAATATATATAGAAGATATACAAATATGAACATTACCCTGTCAGTCGTTAGTAACTCACAGCGTACAAAATGTAACAGATAACAAACGAAACACCAGCTGCTATCATTGTTTTAACATTACCTCGTTCTACAAGATACATACGTACGATGCTTACAAATGCTGTGTTCCGACAAATCGATACCTGTCAGCTCGCCGTCAAGCAACATTGACTGTATTATATTACTTACCTAATTTCCGATGCATTGAACAATGTTTATACACATTTCGATCTTTTGTATTGTGTTTCATAAATGTGATTCACTTAGTAATCAAATTCATCATTTTCATATTACATAATAATAATAATAAAATTATAAAGAGGTAA